>AWOL01S0041410.1:3465-13559 GCA_000715115.1 Nicotiana otophora | reverse complement strand
AAATAACTGTAAGCTGAAATTGAACAGATAATATAATAACTGAAAGTAACTGGGAGTCAAGGACAATCTGAAGATATGCTTACATGCTGATACTGACTCTCTCAATATAGTAAGTAAAATAGTTGCCCGGACTTATAAGGCTCGGTATATATATATAACTGGGTTGCCGTAGTAGGCACGCTCATAGGCGCTCGGCCATACTAGGTCCTGTATCTCGGCCAACTGAGCTCGCTCATAGGCGCTCGGCGACAGTAGGCTCGGTATATAACTTACCATCGAGGTTGCTCAATAGGGGCCTGCCCATCGATTATAGGTCGATGGTAATGAAAATACTATAATACTGTATATATAGGCTCTCTTCTCTCTTGACTGGAAGAAGACAACACTCAATTAAATATGAAGTCCCTATAATGAGAATATTGTAATTTATGAGACTAGGTATAATGTATATAAATTCGGGAGTATGAACTTTTCTTTATGCCTCGTTATCAAACACATGTAATTACGAGATCATGCCAAAATGAAGAAAGGGCTTAACCTTAACATATCTGAACCGATTCTCTTGACAATCCTTCTAACATATACCAATCATGATGAAACATGTAATGGCGGATCGGAGTAGGGGAACATCCCTATGATGTTCTTGAGAAAGATTATACCGTGCTCCCTTAGAATTTTCAAATCCCATTGCTATTACGCTGTATAACTTCGTATGAAATTCTTGAAGGAAATTACTTTGCTACCATCTAATCCTGCATGAATTTTGTGGCTTCTTGTTGCTTGTCTTGGACATTCTTTTGTATAAGTTTTGCTGGAGAAAATTCACGTTTCCATAAGCTTTATAAAGGATTCATATGAATTACTTCTTTGACAAATTCCATTTGTTACTTATAGATAGCATCTCAATAATGTAATTTAGAGAAGATTTGTATATTAGTGGTTGTGGGCCCCACTTTTGGGGATTATTTTATCCAAAAATCCTCCTAATATGCCACCAATTCATAAAGACAAATGAGTCATTATATGGGCATAGTGTGCTGCCACGTTGGCTATCAAGCCTTATCCAATAATTAACCCATTTCCATAATTAACTATTAATCCCCCACTAATCCAGTAATTAACCAATTACTTACATAAGTAAGAATTATCTCAAATTATTTACAATACCACTCACTTTTAACACACTTTATACACCTTATAATCACGGTCATGTGGTACCTTGTATGGAACTAGTCCATAAATATGGGGTATTATAGCTTGGACCGTATTTTATCCCCAAATTGCCAAACTTCGACGAAACTCATCTTTTGAGATTTGCTTACCCTCTCACCTTCACGAATTTAATTATCACTTGTTTGAAATAGCATAATACTTATAATATTAAAATAATCTTAGTCCCGAGCTTACGTCGATGGATACCGACACGCCATGAAGTCGGACAATCTCGCGAATATAGACCTGAGCCAGCTACCCCAAAGAATAAGTACCACTGAAATGAAATGAGCCGACTTGGCTCCTATCCACAATTACCTATACTGCATCAAGTTTCGTTTAAGTCTGTGTGATACGAGCAAAAACATCCATCGTAACTCGCTCCCATTTCCACTAGGGAATCTCACGCCTCTGAAGCAACCCACCTTGCCGTTGATGCTCAAACTGCACCTGCTGACAATTTAGACACTGAGCTACATACTCCACTATGTCATTCTTCATCCTCCTCTACCAATAGTGCTGCCTCAAGTCCTGACACATCTTAGCGGAACCCGGATGAATAGAGCACCGCGAATTGTGGGCCTCCTGCAGAATCAACTCAAGCAAGCCAACAACATAGGGCACACATAGCCGGCCCTACATCTATAACACACCGTAATCCCCAATAGAAACCTTCTTGGAATCGTCGTGCTAGACCGTGTCCTTGAGGACAAGCAAATGGGGTCCGTCATACTAACGCTCTCTTATACAATCATTTAGAGAAGACCAATAAACCAATGCAAGACAGAACTCGACTCGTCTTCAAAACACCCAACCTAACAAACTGGTTGGCCAAGGCCTGAACCTCCAATGCTAATGGCCACTCCGTTGCCGGTAGATATGCTATACTGCCCAATCTCTACGCCTTTCGACACAAGGCATCGGCCACCACATTGGCCTTCCTAGGATGATATAGAATAGTGATATCATAGTCCTTAGGCAACTCTAACCAACTCCGCTGCTGCGAGTTAAGATCCTTCTATTTGAACAAATGTTGTAGACTCTGGTGATCGATATAGACCTCACAAGGGACACCGTACAAATAGTGTCGCCAAATCTTCAAGGCATGAACAATTGCTGCTAATTCCAAGCCATGGAAAGAATAATTCTTCTCATGCACCTTTATCTATCTAGACGCATAGCCAATCACCCTATAATCTTGTAGCAACACCGCGCCGAGGCAAACACATGACGCATCACAATACATAGTGTAAGACCCTGAACCCGTAGCCATAACCAACACTGGGGCTGTAGTCAGAGCAGTCTTGAGCTTTTGAAAGCTCTCCAACACTCCTCAGTCCATATGAACAGAGCACCCTTCTGGGTCAATCATGTCATAGGTGCAGAAATAGATGTGAAACCCATACAAAATGACGGTAATACCCTGTCAAACCAAGAAAACTCTGGATCTCAGTGGCTGAAGACGGTATGGGCCAAGTTTACATTGCTTTAATCTTCTTCGAATCTACCTTGAGCCCCTCACTTGACACCACATGACCCAAAAATGCCACCAAGTCAAGCCAGAATTATCACTTTGAAAATTTTGCATACAACTTCTTTTCTCTCAAGGTTTGAAGCACAATCCTCAAATGTTGTTCATGAACCTCCCGGCTCCGGGAGTACACCAGGATATCGTCAATAAACACAATGATGAATGAGTCAAGATAGGGCTGAGATACAATGTTCATCAAGTGCATGAATGTTGTTGCTGCATTGGTCAGCCATACCGAGTCTTGAAAGTAGTCTTTGAAATATCTGGATCCCGAATCTTCAATTGATGATAGCCTGACTGCAAATCAATCTTTAAGAACAATCTGGCACCCTATAGATGATAAAATAGGTCATCAATGTGTGGCAATAGATACATGTTCTTTACTCTAATCTTGTTCAATTGCCGATAATAAATACATATGCGCATAGAACTATGCTTCTTCATCAAAAACAAGACCGGAGCACCCCCAAGGTGACACACTAGGCCGAATGAAACCCTTATCAAGGAACTCTTGCAACTGCACTTTTAACTCCTTCACCTCTGCTTAGGCCATATGATATGGTGGAATAGAAATGGGATTAGTACCCAACAACAAGTCCATGCCAAAATCAATATCCCTATCAGGCGACATGCCCGAACGATCTGACAGAAATACATCTGGATAGTCTCTCATTACCGGTACTGACTCAACGGTAGGAGTGTCAACACTGACTTCTCTCACAAAGGCTAGATATGCATCACACCCCTTCCCAACCATCCGATGTGCCTTAAGGAAAGACACCACCCTATTAGGCACATAATCCAAAGTACCCCTACTCTCCAACCACAACAAACATGGCATAGCCAATGTCACCGTCTTGGCGTGACAATCAAGAATAGTATGACAAGGCGACAACAAATAAATGCCCAAAAATACATCAAAGTCTACCATACTGAGCAACAATAGATCAACTCTGATCTCAAACCTGTCAATAACAACTAAAAACGACTGATACACATAGTCAACAATAATGGAATCTCTCACAGACGTGGACACATAGATAGGAGAACTCAAAGAATCACTGGATATACACAAATACAAAGCAAAATAAGATGATACATATGAATAAGTGGAGCCTGGATCAAATAACACCGATGCATCTCTATGACAAATTGGAACAATACCTCTGATAGCTGAGTCTGATGCAACCGCCTCCGTCATACTCGGGCGAGCATAAAAACTATCTTGGCCTCCCCCTCTAGGGCGACCCCTACACACCTGACCTCCACCATTAGCTAGCTGAGCAGGTGGAGTGGAAACGGATGCGGTAACTATGGGGACCCTCTGGAATAAGTTGAGCTTGAGTAGTATGTGGAGGTGCTACCATCTTGAGTCTGGGGTCATCCCTTACCAAATGACGAGTATCACCACACTCAAAATAAGCTATCGGAGGATATGACTGCTGAAACTAGCTCGGGCCTAGTCGGCTGGACTGACCGCTGAAAGCGCCCCGTGTTGGAGGTGAACTAGACAGTGGCAATGCATAATGGGAAATCGGAGACCTGGGAGTAGTTGCAATACCACTAGAAAACGGAAATGTTGAATGAACTAGACAATTCACATAGCCTCTACCATGATGTGCTGCAATTGGGGCACGAGAACCACTATATCCACCATAATCTCGAGGTCTCTTGGCCTCCCTATCCTCTCTCTCTCGGCCCCACAAATACTCCAATCCTTGTGTGACCTCTACCACCTGCTGGTATAGAGTATCAGTCTCTAACTCTCGAGCCATGCTGAATCTAATACCACAGTTGAGCCCCTTGATAAATCAACAGACTCGATTATGGTAATCAAGGAAGGTGCATACCTAGACAACTCATTGAACAAGAGAGCATACTCTTATACGATCATAGCATCATGGCACAACAGCTCAAACTCCGCGCGCCATGCATCCCAAAGTTTGTGGGGAACAAACTCTCTCAAGAACATCTCTAAAAATAGAGCCCATATGAGTGAAGCTGCCTCGGCTGGGCTACCCTTCTCCCAAGCCCACCACTACTGGTATGCTGGTCCCGATAGCTGGAAAGTAGTGAAAGCAAGCCTGCTTGTCTCCACTATACCAATGGTACGGAGAATTCGATGGCACTTATCCAAAAAGCCCTATGCGTCCTCTGTAACTAGGCCACTGAAAGTAGGAGGATGGTACCTCTTGTACCACTCGAGCCTAAGCTGGTCCTCCTCATATGCTGTTGCCCTAACCTCAGGCAGAACTGAGACAACCGGCTGTAATGGTATAAGCTCTGGTACATGCTCTACATCGAATCCCTGCTTTAAGGTATGGGCCACGGGAGTCTGTGCTCCTCCCCTAGTCTAAGATGTTGCCGGTGCAAGTGGAATCAACCCTGCTTGAGCTAGAGTACCAAATCAGCTCAAGAACTGGGCGATAGTCTCCTGAAGTGCAGGGGTATCAACAGCCACCGCAAGTTCCTACCTCCCAACTGGATCTACTAATGGCTCCTCTGTTGCAGCTTGGGCGGGTGCTCTGGCTGCACCACATGCCCCTCCTCGGCCTTTCATCAGCCCCGACCCCACCCCCGGCCTCTCGTGACCCTAGTAGGGGGCGGGTATCTGATCATCGGATCCAGCGGTGTGTGTCCTCACCATATGTAAGAGAATGGAAAAACATAGATTCATAAGTCCGAAGTCAACAAATTTGTATGATAAGAGATCAAAGAAGTGAAATTTCCTAACAGTTCCATAGCCTCTCGAAGATAAGTATAAAAGTCTCTATACGGATCCGTAAGGCTCTACTAAACCTGCTTGTGACTCGTAACACCTATGAACCTAGGGATCTGATACCAACTTGTCACTGACCCAATTTCCGTCTGTATGATGTCGTGATTTCACCTAGTCTCTAAGAGTAGGTAAGTCAAACATTCATGCAGAATTTAACTGAGAAAATGATGAAAACATTCAAATAACTCAACATCTAGAATAAAAGTACTTTGTAACTCAATAGAACAATACTCCCAAAATCCATTGATACCAAGACACAAGCTCTACAAGAGAATACTGAACATCCCTATACAACAGTGTCTATAAAAAGGGAAAATGAAATAGAACTAGATAGAGGGTTACTCTGAGGAATGCGGACGCCGGCATGTATACCTTGAAGTCTCCAAATCTGAACTCAACTCACTGGTGCCTAGGCTAGTACGAGGTACATGGATCTGCACAAAAGGATGTGCAAAAGTGTAGCTTGAGTACACCACAACGGTACCCAGTAAGTGCCAAGCCTAACCTCGGTAGAGTAGTGACGAGGTCGGGTCAAGCCTCTACTGGAATAAATAAGAAAACTGAACAGGTATATGATAGTGTGATAATGATAAATAATGGAAGTGAAACAATGAAGAAAGTATACCAAGAATAGCTACACTAAACTAAGGAAATTAAGGCAACACGGAAGAAAACAAGGAATAATACGCCAAGGACACAAAGCACCCAAAACACAAGTGATGTAATAGAAAGGTATAAACAAGAATCACTACCGAGGTAACGCCTCAAAGTCTCATATCACAAAAAAATCATAATCTTTCCTTAAATCACCGCGGGAGTATTGTCTTTAGTTTTAAAAATCATCTTTCCCGAAATAGCTTCCCGCGTTTTAGCCCGCCTTATCACACCGCGTGGCTTCAAGTAGTTCCCCTGCTAGCAACACACGTATGAAGCACACCTTATCTCACCACATGCGTTTCGACCCTAATCCTAATACCACCGCATGCGTATCAATATCACAACATATCATAAATTGCACATCAAGTGCCCAATATCACAAATTGCTAAAGCACTCAAGAATAATAGTGTTTCCACAATAAATAGCCCATGGCTAAACCACTATATGTACAAAAGTCTCAATAATAGCGACCGAAAGTGAATAACTCCACAAGAATGGTATTTTGACAATTTACAACATTACCTCAATGTGAACTACGACCTTTATAACTCAATACCAAATTCAACAAGAAATAGCTAGTTCAAGTAAGGGACTCATCGGTTAAATAATGAACAAGGAATAGAGAGAAAAATAAATTCAACTAAACATGTGAAGACAATTAGCAAGTATTAAGACAAGTATTAACGATGACAAGTAAAGCATGTGAAGATAGACTAAAAATGATGAATATAATATATTATGGAAACTCAATTAAAGGAATGAAAGGAAACTACATAGCTAAAACTGGTCAATTACAATATTTAGCCCGTGTACACACTCGTCACCTTGCATACACGGCTTCCACATATCCCAATTTACACAAAACAACACCAACCCTATGGGGTACTTCCCCCACACAAAGTTAGGCAATACACTTACCTTACAACATGCTAACTCAACCCACTAGTAAGCCTTTCCAGCGATTATCCAACTCTGAACGGCTCGAATCTAGCCAAAACAACTTCATACCATAAATCCAAACTATAGGAGGCTATTCCGAACAATAAAGTTGCAATCTTTAAAAATAAACACAAAGTCAACTCAAAATTTCAACCCCACGCTCGCCTCTCGGAACCCGACCAAACTTACAAAATCTGAACACCCATTCGATAACTAGTCCAACCATACAAGAATTATTCAAATCTAACTTCAAATTGCCTTTCAAATCCCCAAATTTTAGTTTAAGAAGTTTCACAATTTTTCGCAACATTTTTGAAGTCAAATCACTAATTAGATGAAAAAACAAATAGTGGATTCATGTAATATAGCTAAATCCGGGTTAGAATCACTTACATCGATGATAATACCTCAAAACATCACCATAAACTTAGCTCTCTAGGTCCAAAAGATGAAAATGAGATAAAACACTCGAACACCACCTTTTCTGACCAATGATTTTCGGTTTTACGGGCACACTGTCGCACCTGTGGAAACATCCATCGCAGATGCGATTGAAACTAATGACATCAAATTCCGCTTCAACGGACAAAATGCTCGCACCTGCGAGCCCACTTCTGTGGAGCCTCTACTGCACTCGTGGTCCTTCACAAGCTCCTTATAGTTCGACTTCTGTGAAATAACACTCGCGCCTGTGGATGCGCATCTAGGCCCAGCTATCCGCACCATTGAACCCAGGGCGGTGCGAAGACACTAGAAGAACAGACCTCATCAATTCAACCAAGTCAAATATTATTCTAAACTCAATCCGGATCACATCCGGGGCCCTCGATACCCCTTCCTAATATATTAAAATGTTCTAAAACACATAATGGACCTATCTATCATGACCCAAAATCGGGGAGCGTGACAAGCGCTCAACCGAGTGAATCCAGCCGAGCAAGCATGTTAGATTTTCTTCTGCCTAAACTCATCCATAAATGGAGATAATACATATTTTCATTAATTAGCCAATAAGGTGATCATGTGTATAATACCAATTCATTACCAATAGTTTCATCATTTTAAGGTGTCAAATTTCACAGACATTTTTGAGAACAAGTAATACAACCACAACATAATATTGTTTGACCTTCCCCACACCAATATACAACCCACACTATATCTACGGAGCCTTTATAGATAAAGACGAGTACTATGATAATGCCAGAAACAAGGCCCCGGCTATACCTCAAACACATCACACAAGGAACAAACGATACATGACCCCAAAATGATGTGCGGCTCACAAAGTCAGCTGGGAAGAGGGTGTACCGCTGTCACTGATCAATGTCTCCTGTTGTGGAACCACCTGCATCCATTAAAGATACAGCGCCCCCGGCAAAAGGGATGTTAGTACCGTCAAATAGCACTAGTATGTACAACTAAACACCTTCTCAATAGAATGAGTAATATTACGAGGAGGAACAATCATAAAATCAATGGAAGCCTCAAACAATACCAAAACATCAAGTTAGAACCACATAAAATTTCAAGTAAATTTCCATATTTATAAGTTGGAGATCCTTAGTACCGATGTATCATCGTTCACAATANATCGGCTAGGCCATCTCATTAGAGACATCAACCACAATCACAATTTAAATTACAATTTCCAATACAATCACCACCATGTGTGCGGTAAGGCATCCGATCATGACCCGATCGGCTAGGCCGTCTCATTCGAGACATCAACCTTTTTATATCACTCATTTTATTTCATACTTCTTTCACATCTTTGAATTTTATTAGCACTAGTGACCACAATTATAAAATCATTCTTGGTTTGATGCGTTTGAAACTAGACTCAAAGAGCTTTAATTTGATAGGTAGATCACCTTCCAAGTCTTTATAGTTTGTTAGCAGCATGCGTTTGAAGTAGGATGTTGTGCAAATTAAGACAACCTTACCACTTAATGTATCCAACTTGTTCCACACAAACTCTTGCCATTTACAAAACTCCTTAGCATGTTCATACACACCTTAAACACATATTTTCATTTCGATATGATATGGTTCTATCCCATGGGTCTCCTTTAATACTCGAACACGTTATTCCCAAATACTGTTGGCGCACCTTAAAATCTTAAATCACTAGGAAATTTTAACGGGGCCTTAAATTCTCCCACGCTTAGGATCATTCGTTGTCGAAAAGTCCGCCACAGACACCTAATGTGACTTAAATCTTTATGTCCACACCAAAAGCTCCAAACTTTGTCTAACTCTACTAATTTCCAGAAATTTTGACAGAGTCTCCCCTGTAATTAGGCCTATCCACCTGTCAGAGAATCCCATAAATCATTTCTAACAACATATACATAATCCGATGACAAAATATAACATAAACACAACACCAATTGTGGACTCATAATCAGTATATTACCAGAAAGGAACACCATTAGCATAAGCTATACAGATGATACGTAATTCGTAGGGAACAATTTCATAGAATGATTACATAGCTATTCAAACAAAAAAGGGTACTTCATCTTCATTTCTTCCTCGGCCTCCCAGGTAGCCTCTTCAAACTGCTGGTTTTGCCATAACACTTTCACAGAGGCAATTTCTTTATTTCTCAACTTTCAGACATGCCAATCGATAATAGAAACTGGAATCTCTGCATAAGTCAATTCCTCAGTAACCTCAATAATCTCAACCGGAACAATGTGTTACACCCTATATTTTCGTACGTAAAAATGCGTCGTAAGCAAACTAATGTAGGACCAAATATGAGATAATATTTAAAAGTATATGAAGTAAGTTAATCATGTTACCTATAAGGTTACAAATATTGAAGATCATGAACAACAAGTACAAAGAGGGTTGGACAGTTCAGAAGCTAAAGCAATTGAAGAAAACAATGTTTCGTCGAAAGTCGACAAGTTGGGAATGTTATAACATGTACCTTTGGGGTGAGACTAGGGTGCTTAACATGATAA
>AWOL01S0041402.1:0-38430 GCA_000715115.1 Nicotiana otophora | reverse complement strand
GAGGGTCAGACGGGGGATCATCTGGATTATTATTAGTTGGGTTAACTTCAGGAGCAGGACTAGTGGGTGTATCGTCATCCGGTTGCATTTCATCAAAATCTATTTCTTCATCATCATTTTCATCAATAGTTGGATTACCATAAAGAGCATTCATATATTCATGGTTTAATTGTTCACCGGGTGCAATATTATGGCAAAATTAACTCTCGGTAAATTATAATAAACTATTATTGCTATCAAGAATAGAAGGTATAGGACGGGTAACAAGTTTGGGTCGGGAAGCCAGGGAAAGTGGAGGAGGAACAGATTGGCCACTAGATTCACCACTCTTGAATTTTCCCTTATTTTTACTAAATAGTTTTTAAGGAATAAGCCATCTTAATTAATCAAGCAAAGTAAATAAAACAAACAAAACTATAATATTAAAACTTAAGAATTGGAACGAGTTTATCGAATTGATGAACAACTTGTTAAAAATTAATTATCGTTGAAGACTTGAAGACTTCAATTCACCAACTTCACAAATTATAACAATTAAGTAAGCAATTATAGAAGAATATTAGAGAGAGATTGATGTTTTGTGAGAAAAATGAAAGAATGAGGGGGTATTTATAGTTGAAAATAGGAAAAAGTGAGATTATAAAAGTTTGGGACATTAAATGGTTATTTTATAAATAGCCAAGTGCTATTTTGGCAGACCAAACGGCTAATTTTTAAATGGCCAAACGGTCAAATTTATTTTTTAAAAAATAATTATCCGTTGGGCCCGGATAGACCCGTTTAGGACCGCTTGAACCGGCCCACTTCTCAGCCGGTCCCGGTCCCAAACGGTCCCGGTCTCGCGGGCCTCGCCTATGGGACCGACCCACTACCCAGCCCACCTTCTCACGGTCCCGGTCCTATCCGGTTAGGACCGTTTAGCCCCACCGTCCATTTGGGCTTGCGGTCCT
The DNA here is from genome assembly GCA_000715115.1 of Nicotiana otophora. Taxonomy (NCBI): domain Eukaryota; kingdom Viridiplantae; phylum Streptophyta; class Magnoliopsida; order Solanales; family Solanaceae; genus Nicotiana; species Nicotiana otophora. The sequence goes on along the minus strand of AWOL01S0041402.1, from coordinate 37,480 downwards.
GGGCCGGTCCCGGTCCTAACCGGCCTACATGCCACCCTTATTCTGAGTAGATATTTATGTAGGAGAAAGTGCGAGATTTAGAAAATCGTTTATTTTTACAAAAGCTTCTAATTTGTCTTAAAATACATAATTTAGAATTCACAAGATGAACACATAAGAATCATTTACTACTAGTTGCAGAGGCGGATCTAGGATTTCTAGTACATGGGTGCACTACTAAAAAAAAGAGGAAAAAATGTATTAAGTGAGAATTGATCCCTACTGCTCTTGGTAAATAACTCAACCTTCAACCAAGGTGACCATTACTCAAATGGTCACGCAACTATCCAAAATAACTTGCTAAAGGCATTTTCCTTTTGTTTGTAATAGCAAAGTCAGTAAACTATGCCTCTAGCACTGAGAAGGCCACTCAACTAGATTTCTCAGACTTTTGATTGCCAAATACCTATTTTACCCTCTAAATTATAAACTTTTATCTTCTTTTTATTTTTTTTTACTTTTTAATATTATAATTTTTTTTCTCTTTTTAATTTATAAAATGGACTTACCTATAGAAAAAATAAATTTATTTATAATTAAAAAAATAAAAATAGTATTTAAGGATATAATATTGGAATAATAAAATATTGAGTATAGTAAAAAAATTAATTAGAACAATTTGTTCGTACTAATAATTTTGATATTAACAACAAAAACTCAAAAAATTATTTACACAATTCAGAAGAAAGAAAATAAAAATTTTATAATATATATTTCATGCATGTAATATAAAAAATAATTATTTAAAATAAAGACATTTTTATAATATATATTTATATATATTTGAATATTAAACTCAATTATACTATTTTTCCGAAGTTATATATGCTAGGAACCTAATTTTTTTTATTTTTTAAATAAAATTTATTTGTTTTATAGGTAAGTCCATAATATATATTAAAAAGAGAAAAAAAATTATAATATTTAAAAAGTAAAAAAAAAAAAGATAAAAATTGATAATTTAGAGGGTAAAATAGGTATTTGACAATCAAAAGTTTGAGAAATCTAGTTGAGTGACCTTCTTAGTGTTATAGGCATAGTTAAGTGACTTTTCTGTAACAAACGAAAGAAAGATGATTTTACTAGATAATTTCGGATAGTTGAGTGACCATTTAAGTAATGGACTTTTCAACAAAGTGCACAATTCAACCTTAATTTTGGAGCATGAGTGTCAATATTTAATATTATACTAATTTTAAAAAATAGTATATAAAATATCTAATTTTGCGGAAAGATCATGAGTTCACGTGCCCTATAATTTTGCCTATAAATCCGTTCCTCCCTAGTTGGATACTAATTTGGAATTATTAATTGAGACTTAGTTTATTGATTCTTTTAACTACATACTACAATTTTCAACATTGCGTTGGAAAAGTTATAACTAAAAAAAAAAAAAAAAAAAAAAAAAAAAAAAAAAAAAAAAGGTTACTCATAACTTTGGTTCTTCTCCATCACCATCAAAACTCGAAATTTTGCAATACAAAAACAAAAAGAACCTGAATTATTCTTTTTTTTACTAAATTTGGCTGCAAAGCAAAGTGCAAGGTCTATAATCACTCGAAAATGTGAATTTTCTGCATTTGATTTTGCACAAACATTAAATTAACTACAATCATATCTAAATTCTAACCATTGCAATTAAATCCGTAAAGATCTACTGAATTTCTTCCAAAACCTTGGGTCCTTAGGATGTGGAGGAGCTTCTTCATTAATCCTATGATCTCCTATTTTACCAAGAATTGGTTTCAGCAACTTCTTCATCACCTTTTGGAACCCGTAACCACGGCGGCGACGGTGGCGGCACGGCCCTTGCTCCTCCTGCTTAGTATCTCCGGCCAGCGGCAGACCTGGTGGTGCTACGGTAGTACTCCTCCTATAAGAACCAGGCTCAGATAAACTCCGACCAAGAATAGCTTGGTTCAATTGAATTTCAAATGTAATCCTTTCATATTCATCTAACAATGTGCTTTTTTCATCTCCAAATTTTCTCATTACTTCTGCTATTGATCCCATTTCTTCCCATCAAGTTATATATATAATATGATCACCAGCTTGATATTCTATATATATAGCATAATGGCCAGTGCTGATAAAGCTTTAATTTCAGATTCTGTTTCTTGCTTTTTTTATGTATCAAACAATGGCTTGAAGGAAGCCGAGCTGAGAACTGAATTAAAGCTAGGTTATTAGAAAAGAAAGACGTAAGAAATTGGAAAGACTGAAAACCAAAATTTGACTCACTCAGATATTTCAAAAGGGTCTTAATTTGTCTGTTGCTTTTCTTGGAACTGTTGGCATGATTAATAACTATGAGGTCGTTTGGTTCCAATGAGATTTATTCAGGGATTAATAATCGTCACATGATTCTCATTCTAGGATTATTATCCCATATTCAATATTTGTTAATTAATACCATAATTTTAGTGTAAAAGATATACCGGTATTAATTAATACTCATAACTAAATATGAAAATTATAATCTCAAATTTTATCCCGAGATCCGATAACCAAACCTTTTTTAAGAAGGCTGGAAGGATAGAGATAAATATAATCAAGTTGGATGAGTATTACGATGACATGTTAAGTAATATACTTTTTTTATCAGTCTATTGATTATCATTCATTAATAAGATGAACTAGACCATTCACTTTTACCACGTGTTAGCTCACAATTTTATGCTCCCATAATACTATAATCTTATGCTCTCATAATACTATAATCTAGTACTAATTTATTATGTTAATTAAACCAATTATAATTGACATTCTTATTATCTTATGCATACTATATCCTCATATTGATTTTCTACGCTATTAATTAATTTACATTCGTTTTTAATCATTTCCATGTGATGGTAGCTAGTAAGACTTTTAAATTCTGTCTTTATTTCCTTTTTTTTGTATGTTAAGAAAGGTAGATCATGTTTGAGATTAATAACTCCCAAAGTGAGTGAGCCGTATATATACAAGCCACATCATGCAGCCAAATTCTGTTCAGCATTATATGCTTTCTTGCTTGGTTAAGTTTATGTTTTCTACCTTTCTTAGGACTTAGGAGGAATCTTGTGTATTACTAAAGCAGCTTTGCATGTGGTTTTTTTTTCCCGTACTATGTTTATTTCGGTATCATCCACTCCCCAGAAATTAAGAACTGAGATGTTACCTCATATTTGAAGTTCAGTTAAGAAAAATTGTTATGGGTATGAAGTATCTTGCATTCACACAGAGTTAAAAGAAGATTTGTATTTCAACGGGTGTAACAGGGGCATATCTAGGTGAATAGTGGCAGACCCAGACCAGTATTTTATTCAGACGGGTCAATTAGACATTGTAATATTATTCCAACAATATTCAATAATAAATATTACTTTGTACAACAAAGTGAATGTTATATGTTGATCTTTTTCTTTTTATATAAAATGTTATTTTCACTTTTCTTTTTTTGTTTAAAAAACGGATTAGACAAAAAAAAATTATTATTTGTCTCAATTATTTTTAGCAAGTATAAGACTAAAAATTTCCTTTAAAGTCGTCAATTTAAACTTTTATGAATTACTCTTAATTAACTGCTAATAAAGTCAATCTAGCCATTTGAACCACCATAAAACAATAAACATAATAAAAACAAAGGATTTACTAAAACAACAAATAAGTAAAAGTACAAAACTGACCTCACCTTCACAGCTTCACGTAAGCCAAAGAGAGGAGAAAGTCGAGTACAAAAAGAAAAGTAAATAGTACGCACACTATTGTGAAAAGATAAGTCTGCGTTCCATTAGGGGCATAAAATTCGAAAAATAGAAAAATCAGACCAAATCAAATTAATTCAGTACTTCGATTTTAATTTTTCGGTATTAATTCGATATGAATTTTTCGAATGTTCGATACTTTAGTACAACCCTCGGTGTTAAAGATATTGGTATTTCGGTACTTCGATTTAACCGAAATACCGAACTTTTTTACTAAATGTTACTCCGTTTAGGTTTAGCCATTAGGAGGCACCAATAGCATATACAGCCATTAACTGTATCTTTCCCTTACGTTTAGGCGTCTAGCAAGTAGCATTATACTCGTGCAACGTATCATCTTTCCCTTACGATATTCCTGATTTCTATCCTCTCTTTTTTCCTATTTGCAAATTTCATTGCTAATTGTCAATCCTTTGACTGTTCTGATTCTAAAGTCAGTTAGAACTTAGATCTATTATGGGCTATTCGAAATGTTAGAATATAATGGGCTCTAAATTGCAAATAGTGTACTGTGCTCGTTAGTTGCACAACACTTGCTAGAGCTAGCTACTATGTCTCTACTCTACCGAAATGGTTTCCTAAGTTGACTAATGGATTATGTTGGAAAAAGAAAAAAAACTATTGGACCATGCATGGTTTTGAAATTTTTCAAGATTCAATGTGTGATCACAAAGTAAAACCCAAAGTTTTAAGCAATGAATGTCTCTGGTTCACTCTTTAATGCATGGTCGTTGCTGCATTTCTTATTTTCATAAGAAAATTTGTCATGCAAATTGATAAATCGAAACCGCACCAAACCAAATAAGAAATATTAAATCGTACCGAACCACTTTGGTACAATATGTAATATATATAATTGATAAATCGAATACCTAAGTCCCGAACCATAATTCTTAAATATCAAACATATCGAATACCCACCCCTACGTTCTATGGTAATTGTTGTAATGTACTACGTGACTTCAAAAATATAAGAAGTATTTGACAAGTTTTGAGCATTCCAGAGCTTGAACTCTAGAACTCTTTAAAGTTTCTAACCTCTCTTGACCACTGAGCCACCATTCAATTATATTTCAAGCACGTTCATTTTATATAATATAACAGTTCCACATAAAATTCACACATATAAATAACAAAAAATTTCAATGAAGCGAATACAGTTGAACCTGCTTGCTCCAATGTGGATATGCCCTTGTAAGGTGAAGGGTATGGATTCACGTGAACTCATTCTTCCCTCCCCAGACTATGAACAATAATTTTATATTTTCTCAAGATTACTTTAATATATATGTATACACCCAAGCTCAAAGTCTCCTATATGTAATAATTAATAGGCGCACCTCAAGAAGTGACAACTTTCACATCTGTCTTGTTTTTTTTCTTTCTTGTTTTTGAATTGAGTCAAGAGGTACTTTTTTCTTTTTCTTTCTTTCATTGTCGGTTTGTTCTTTCAAAATCATCAAATCTGACATACTGAAATTCCTATTCCACTTTGTCCTATACAAGACGTGATATCCCCATCAATCTCCATATTTTCTTGTATTACTGACCAAAGATACTTGAAACTTTCTCTTTTGGGAATGATTTGTGCATCAATCCTCATATTCATGTCCGCTACCTGGGTCATGCCGCTAAAATTGTACTCCAAATATTCTGTCTTGGTCGTGCTCAACTTGAAACCTTTAAACTCTAGGGTCTATCTCCAAACCTCCAGCCTCTCGCTAACACCACCTCGTATTTTGTCAATCAGAACTATGTCATCTGCAAATAACAATGCATACACTATGGTACCTCCCTTTGAATGTGTCGCGTCGGTGCATCTATCGTCAAAAAAAATAAAAATGGGCTAAGGGTTGATCCCCGGTGTAACCCCATCACAACTGGGTGTTCTGGGTCTCCTCCCACTGTCCTTAGCCGAGTGTTAGCTCTATCATACATATCCTTAATCGCCCTAATGTAGGTTACATGCACACCTCTAGCCTCTAAGCATACCCATAGAACCTCTCTTGGGACTTTTCGTATGCTTTCTCCATATCAATGAACACCATATGCAAGTCATTCTTTATCTCCCTATATTGCTCCATCAATCTTCTTACAAGGTGAATGGATTTCGTAGTCGAAAAACCCGAAATGAATCCGAACTATTCTCGGAAATAGACACACCCCTCCTCACCATCACTTCTACCATTCTCTCCCAAACTTTTATAGTATGTCTTAGAAGCTTGATACCCCTATAGTTGTTGCAATTTTGGATATCACTCTTGTTCTTATACAACAAAATCATCGTACACCGCCTCTATTCTTCGAGCATCATCCTCATCCTAAAAATGACGTTAAACAACCCAGTGAGCCACTCCAAGCCTGTCCTACCCGCATTCTTCCAGAATTCCACAAGGATTCGTCTGGCCCGGTTGCCTTACCCTACTCATCTTACGCATATCCCACTCAACCTGCTGAACTCTTATGTTCCTATAATACCCAAAATCTTGACGACTCTCTAAATTCTCCAAATCACCCAGCTCAAATTCATATCCCTCTCTTCATTCAAGAGTTTATAAGAGTGTGTATGCTATCTTCGCCTAATTTGTGCCTCTTCCAGCAAAACTTTGTCTTGCTCGTCTTTGATGTACTTCACTTGATCCAGGTCACGGGTCTTCATTTCTCTGACATTGGCTATCCTATACAGCTTCTTATCCCCATCTTTGACCCCAAGTTCCTCAAACAAATGTCGAAACTATGCACTCTTAGCTACGATAACCGCTAACTTTGCCTCATTCTTAGCCTTGCTATACCACTCCATTTTCGTCTTCTCCTCCTCCTTGTCTACACTCTCAACTAGCTTCAAATATGCTGCTTTCTTGGCTTTCACTTTTTTTTGGACCTCTTCACTCCACCACCGGTCCCCTGTAACCTTTCGAGATCCTTAATACCTCTCTCGCAGCTACTCTAATATAGTTCTCTGTCATGGTCCACATAATACTCGCGTCCCTTCTGCTCCTCTAGGCCTCCATAACCAAGCCCTCCTCTCTCAACTCTTGAGCTTTGTCCTTGGTCAAGTCTCTCCACTTGATCCTAGGTTGGTCGTACATAACCTTCTTCTTCCTCTTCCTCATGATCTCTAAGTCCATAACCAGTAGCCTACGTTGAGTCATGAGATTCTCACTCAGTATAATCTTGCAATCTGTGCAAAGACCAGTATCACACTTCCTGAGGAGTAGATAATCAATCTGGATCTTGGCCATTGTACTCTGAAAGGTGACCAAGTGCTCATCTTTCTTCACAAAGCACGAGTTAGGAATTACCACATCAAAAGCTTTAGCAAACTCCAACATTGAAGCTCCTCCTCTATTTCAATTGCCAAAATCGAAGGTGACATACATATCATCATAACCCCTAGAAGTAGTTCTGATGCAGCCATATAAATCTCCTTTTATAATTAGCTTCTCAGTGTGTGGAATGCCACATACCAACCCATTTAAATCCTCCCAAAAGTGCCTTTTAACCTCCTTGTTCAACTCCACTTGAGGCACGTAAGCACTAATTATGTTTAAAGTAGACCCTCCCACAACTATCGTAATAGCCATCAGCCTGTCATTCACCCTCCTAACATCTACCACTAGCTCTCTGAGTTCCTATCAACCAGGATGCCTACTCCGTTCTTGCCTCTCACCCCTCCTGAGTACCACAACTTAAACCCGTCTACATTCCGAGCCTTAGTTCCCGCCCATCTAGTCTTTTGGACACAAGCTATGTTGATCTTCCTCTTCTAGAGAATCATCGCTAACTTTATAGACTTCCCTATCAAAGTCCCTATATTCTAGGACCTAACTCTCAACCTAGAGGCTCTCCTACAACCCTTTCCCCCCGACCTACCCGCGGACATGACCTTATTCTAACATCACTCACTATAGCCACTATGCTCTAAGAGATGCTAATATAGTGCTACCACTTACACAAGTAGAGACTTAAACTAAAAAAAATATAGATTAAAACTTACAACTTAAGGCACTAGTTACACATATAACTAAGAAGGTTCAGATGAACACACGTTTGATGCAACTATTATACTTTAGCTATCCGCAGTGACAAATCTAACTACAAATATACAAGAAGGCAAGTCGAACCAAATAGGAGGGTCGAAACCAAACAAATACTATCACACGAGACAAACAAGTACTAAATCAAGCAATAATAGAACCTGGATTGTAGAAGGTAGGTCACCGGAGTTCTTGCCAGAACAGTGAAGGTCGCGGGAATGTCAAAGGCTTGTTGCCTGAAAAGGGAAAAGGGAAAAAAGGGACAGGGGGAGGGGGACTCGCGTCGGCCAGAAAAGGAAGAGAAGAAAGGGGGAGAAAGAGAAGAAAGGGAGAGAGAGCAGGAGATGGAAAGGAGAGAGAAGGGATCGTTGGCTAACCTCGTCAAAATTCAACCGGAAAAAAAGAAAGGAAAGAGAGAGGGGAAGGAAGAAGAAGAAGAAGAAGAAGAAGAAGAAGAAGAAGAAGAAGAAGAGGGACGGAGAGAGAGAATGGAAGGAGGAGAGATACGAATGGAGGGAAAGAGGCCTTACCTGCGATCAAATCAGCGCCGGAGGAGCCGCGCCGGTGACTAGTCAGATGACCGTTAGTCTAGGAGAGAGAATAAGGTTAGCAAGAGAAAGTGTCATGACTCAAAATCCAATTTGTCGTGATGGAACCTAACCCCAACCACTAGGTAAGCCAAATAGCAACAATCTAATATCAATGAGATTTACTAAGAGAAGTAATGATAATATAACTGAACTTTTATACAAAAAATTTCCAAGGACTGGTAGTACAAATCATGAGCTTCTAGGATTTAGAGTTTACAAAGCTGGTATGAAATAAATACATCATCTATTTGAAATATACATGAACAGATTAATAATTCTAAAGCTACCAAGAACAAGGGGTGGCTATGACCGGAACGCATGTATATCTTCAATGCCAGCTCCCGCCATACACAGCAACATCAGCATCCAAAATCTGCACACAAGGTGCTGAAGTGTAATATGAGTACAACCGACCCCATGTACTTAATAAGTAATAAATCTAACCTTAGGTTGAAAGCAGTGACGAGCTTGGACAACGGTCAGAGTCCAACACCAATAGCTAGGGGTGGGCATTTGGTACTTCGATACGGTATTTGAAAACTACGGTTCGATACTTCAATATTCGATATATCAATTGTGCATACCAAATACCATACCAAAGTAGTTTGGTACGGTTCGGTATTTTCTTGTTTGGTTCGATACGGTTTCGGTATGGTTTGATATTGTACCATGACTTTGTGAACTTTACAGTATTGAACTACTGAACTCTAATTCTTTAGAAAAATTTTAATTACGTGATAATGAGTATAGCAACAACAAAATGTGAGCAGTACCTTCACTTCTTCTAATAATTTCTAATAGAAATCACTACATGTGCTTAGCAATTGAATGTGAGTAGTTCCTTTACTTCTAATAATTTAAAAAAGAAATCACATCATTAGAAAATTTCTAATAAAGTGATAAATGAGCATAGCATCAACAGATGTGAGAAGTGTTTTACTTTTCTAATAAATTCTAATGTTAGGTTGGGGCATTGGGCTTAGTCTTAGTGGGATTTTGGGCTGAAAATTGATAATTTGGGCTGGGCAATAAAGGAAGGTGTACTTAAATAATTTGGTATTTCGGCATACCGAAATATCGAAACCTCAATGCCGAGGACCGTACCGAAATAACGAACAACTGAAAATCCTATATCGAAGTAGTACCAAAATACCAAATAAACCAATACTGAAATACCGAATTAATTTGGTCAGGTTCGGAATTCGGTTTTTCGATTTTTATGCCCACCCCTACCAATAGCCAAGAACAACTCATAACAATATAAATAAAGCAGTACAAGTAATAACCCAAAGATATGATGCTCAGCTCAACTTGTTCACAGTTACGGAAAAATAGGCATGTTTTCAGGTATATCAGTAAAAACCCAAATATTTCACCAAAATCACCAAAATGTGAGCATATCTGAAAACTATGATTTTTTCCCAAAAACTTTCAACAACATATAGGATGTTTCATTGTTAGATGGCATGAGGAAAGTACATCTATATGCCTACATGTCAATTTGCATGTGAGGTCATGAATGTCACAATACCGTACAGCATGAAGAAATGCATCGCTATGCCTACATGTCAAGTATGCATGTCAAGTGTAATGCACCACAATAATAAACTCATATGCTCATGCTCTCGGAGCAGTCAACCTCACTCAGTATGCTTAGTCACTCAGTCCTTCCAATCACTCAGTCCTCCCAATCACTTGGCACTCGCACTCAGTAGGTACATGCGCTCACTACTGGTATGTCAGACCCCGGAGGGGCGGATCCTGCACAAGTGCTAATATAAGCCAATCATGGCATGAATCAATAAATCTTGTTGCGGCGTGCAACCCAATATCATAAATATCAATCAAAATCAGTCCCTCGGCCTCACTCAGTCATCATTCTCTCCATTCTCTCAGCCTCACAAATCTCATGCCAATCAGCCCAACAATGATAGCATGATGTCACAACAAGCGATAACAGAGACTGAGATACGATATGCAAATGAATGAATATGACTGAGTATGTAACTGTAGTTTTAGCAAATAACTCAACAGTAGCGATGACCTCAGTGGGTCCTAACAGGATACGTATATAGCTTAAACATGATTTCAAACATGGATCACAGTTCAATTACTCTAGCACGTATAAATTTTATGGATAGAAACAAGATTAGGTCACTACACAGTACCACAGAATCAACCGAGTCATAATTCACACGGTGCACACCCACACGCGTGTCACCTAGCATGTGCGTCACCTCAACACCAAACACATAACATGTATATTTAGGGGTTCATACCCTCAGCACCAAGTTTAGAAGTGTTACTTACCTCGAACAAGCCGAATCCAATACCGAGCAAGCCAAACAATACTCTAGAAATGCCATCCCGCACGTACTGACCTCCGAACGGCTCGAAACTAGCCAAAAGCAACTCAAGAACATCAACTAATGTCAAAGGAAATAAACCAATAAATAAAGGTTGAATCTTTAATCAAAAGCCCAAAGTCAACCAAAAAGTCAAACTTGAACCCGCACCTCGGAACCCAATGAAACTCACAAAATCTGATAACCCATTCAGTTACGAGTCCAACCATACTAGTTTCACTCAAATCCGACTCTGAACCGATGTTCAAAACTCAAAAATTCACTTTATGAAATTTTAAACAAAATTCTCCAAATTTCACTTTGAAATCATCAATCCAATGTCAAAACCGAAGATGGATCATGCAATACAACCAAGACCAAGTATAGAACACTTACCCCAATCCATGTGGTGAAAATCGCCTCCAAAATCAGCTAAATCCGAGTTCCCCAACTCAAAATATGACCAAATGAACAAACCCTTGATATGATATGTTTCTGCCTAGTTATTTTGCCTCGTTTCTTGTGCCAAACAATCTCGAAACTCACTTTTTATGCCTCCAATGGATTTTTTGTGAAATTTCAGTTACGTTAGGCTTTTGAATCACTCCATTTGACCTTATAATGAAGGAGATATGTTGGTTTCAATATTTGACAATAGTGCAGATTTTTAAATACGAATTTATTGGCAATTTCGTAATCAATCTCAAAAATTTGGCAACCCAATTCTTATTAAAATGACCATAAATTCCTCATACGATGTCAAAACTTGATGATTCCAATTGCTATGGTTCCACAATTACGATACGGATCTAATGCTTCAATCAAAATAGAAATGAGAGCTCATTTGCTTAATGTGGTACCATTTATGCTTGAAGAAACGACGTCGAAACATCAAAAACGAGCGCAACACAACCCAAACCTATCTGAAACTCACTCGAGCCCATCGAGACCATATCCAAACATACCAACAAGTCCCATAATATAAACAGAATTACTCGAGGCCTCAAATCACGCATAACAATATAAAAACCATGAATCGCACCTCAAATCGAATATAATGAACATTAAATCTTTCAACTTCCAAAACTCGTGCCGAACCTTATCAAATCAACTCAGAATGAACTCAAAATTTTCACACATGTCCCAAATGACTTAACGAATTTATTTCAATTCCCGAAACCACAATCCAAACTCGATATCGTCAAAGTCAACTCCCAGTCAAACTTATGAACATTCCAAACCTTCAAATTTCCAATATTCGCCAAATAGTCTAAAACCTTCTAGAAATATTCAAATGCAAATACGGGCATACGCCCAAGTCCAAAATCACCATCCGAACCTAACGGAACCATCAAAACTCTAATCCGAGGTCAAGTACTAAAAAGTCAAACTTGGTCAACTCTTCCAACTTAAAGCTTCCTAGTTGAGAATTATTCTTCCAAATCAATTCTGAATAACCTGAAAACCAAAATCGACGATTCACACAAGTCATAATACATCATACGATGCTGATCAAGACTTCAAATAGCTGAACAGAATGCAAATGCTCAAAACGTCCGGCTGGGTCGTTACACTCTCCCTCACTTAAACATGCGTCCGTCCTCGAACATGCCAAGAGTCGTTCCAAAGCCATCAAATTGCCGTGTAACCTTACCATGCACATACCCGGGGTGGTCCCACATCAACCCAATCCATGTAAGCCTAACAATACATCATAATTGAAGATCATTACTTTAACCTTAGTCTGTAAGCCTTCGAACCCAATTTCCAACATCTAAAATTCCTTACAAGACCCGAATCTCGCATCTACACATTGTATGAGTCTGAACATGTTGTATCAATCCATAACCATAACCCAAGATGTAATCACATGATATACTATACAACTCGCATTCTCGTATCAATAATTCCCGATCATAGTAGCTGCTCAAAACAAACTCGATACCGTTAGTAAACCTTATATCAAATAAAATCACGTTCAAAACCTTCATACACTGCCGATGATGAAGGAAACACGCAGAAACTCATAACCACTCACCAGATCCACAAGTCATGGAGCTCTCTCTCTCATCCGAAAAGAACCAAATCCAAATCCTAAGCTGACTTCTGATATTATTCTTCTAAACATACCGCAATCAAATCTGATAGTATCTATTCTAGGTCCAATGACCTTATCTAATCAAACACAACTACTCTATTGACATGCCACACCAATACAACCTAAGGCCACAAATTGTGCAATCCGTGCACTAATAAGCAACTATTCAAATATACTCAATCATGAAAAATGACTCATATGAGAGAACCGTCCCGCAAGCTCAACAAGTACCACTACAATACAATGCTATGAACCCATCACACATAGTAGGACCAAGACACACGAATCTAACACAAAGTATTATATCCTAACATAGCCCCGCTGCAATGCGTGACCCATCCAGACATCGGTCCATATGAAATACCTCAAGCCACAATGCTCAAAATCAACAACTATATGCAATTCGATATCAAGTACATGAAGTGCATGACCATAACCATGGAGAAGCAAATAACACAATATACCACAGCCCGAAAATACCATAACCAAGGAGCAATCGACCATTCAATACCCCAATAACCATCTCACTCTAATTCCGCTATAAGGCCCAAACAGAACCGTACTATGTATTAATATAGCCAACGAATCACCACCCCTCATAGCATAGAAGAGTAACACATAGAACATATCAGAACATGAACAAGATCAACTCTAATCGAATGACTCACCCCTCAATACTAACAGTTCTGAGTCAGTAAATTCGACCCAGTATAGAATGCACATCCTCATTGGGCCTACCAATGGGCCCCCAAACCAACTACGGTCATCCCCAAATGGATTAATGCCCCTCCAAAAGTCCACAATGGCCTAACTATAGAACGTACTACCATCTAGCAAACTTTGGCCACATCTTCACAGTCCGCAACCCTAAAACAATCTGCTTGTGAGAACTCCCAGTCTTCAAATCCATAGAATACATGAATCATCATAGCCGATCCTAACTCCACCACTCGAATGACTAGCACATCTCTCATACATAATCATCCCCACTAGAAATACTTGTATAATTCCTCCATACCACAAAGTAAAATCTCAACATCAATAGTCGATCAACCAGGCGAGTACCGCAATACCAATGAAGCATCCGTAAGTCAAAACACATTGTGCCTTCTGAAATGAGCACCCTTCTCAAGCAATACCAAGTAGTAATAGCATTCATATAGTCATCTGAAATCATCTATGTTGTCTAAGAATTCACGACCTTCCCTTCAAAACTGAACCGTGACCTTGCACATACAAATCTCAATCCCACACAACACACCGCATCTATCATGCCATCATATGAAAAGCACGAGAATCTCATAATCAACTTTGAGTCATCAGCAGAATACACACCCGATTAGTCAAAACCTTCCATTTGATCCCATCCAGGAGAAAATCATAATACGCAACATGATCCTCACGCCGGTAGGAAATATCCATCTCAAACTGTAGTAGAAAAATCTAGAGCTCTTTGAAACCCATTTGCATATAACCAAACCATCAAAACTAACTCCACCAAGCCACACAGGTCGCCAAACCCCAAGAGTATTTCCACAAACACTTGTAGAGACTCACCACATCATAAGTACCCAAAAAACCGATCATATCCATTACCGTGCTGATATTGTCCTATTTTTCTGAGTTCCTTCTGAATTACCCTTAAGTTGACACTTCCCCTTGTCAGAACACCACGATCCTTAACCAAAGCCCACCACCAGAGATCCTAGCATAAAACCACACCGCCCTAAGGCCCATAAGTTGCTATATTCCCTCTTAAGCACCCCAAAAGTACCACAACCGAGACACCCACTCTGAAGAGACCTTCTGTGAATCTAAAGTTATTTCTTTCACCTTCCTGATACTGAAATATACAATTCATAGTGATATAGAAATATCGAGTGTCCCTACACTATCCGATGCAAATCTCAGATTCTAGCCATATACAAGTCCGGAAAATTCTCATTGCTTGAATCCATTAGAACCTTCTCGAGAGTCATCCACTCTGGTCAAATCTCAATTGCACTGACCAAACGGGTCGAACAACCTGTGCCACATTAGAGCGACAACACCCCAAGAAGTAATCCATACCTCTAAGCAACTGAGTGAATCCTTTTCTTGGTAGATTACATCCATCACGAACAACAACCCTAGACCATTTCCAAGACTCCCATATATCTATAAGGTGTAATACATCATGAATCCAGAAATTCCTTACTCAAATCATCCTCAAAACCAACCTCTACAAGTCATAACCAATCCACAAGTATGCCTCAAACCGAAACCAATACAACACATAACCATGCAATCACGGAAGAAAACAAGCCAAAATATGTTAAATTGTGAAAAATGGACTGTTGTCAGTTATTGCTCTGTGCGATCACGGAAGGTTACATGTGATCGCAGAAGTCCAAGAGAAAGAAGCTACGCGAACGCGATTGAAGTCATGTGATCGCGAAGAAATAAAGTTGGTCAGCACTGGTCAGACGTTCTACGTGAACGTGTCTGTCTCTAGGCGATTGCATAACTTTGCAGACTTTGTTCATTGCGATCGCGGTTCTCTCTATGCGATCGCTTAGCATATTTTCTGGGCAGATTCTGGGCAGAAATGGAATTTCACATTTTTATCCTCAAGCCATTTAATACACGACCTAGATCACATCTTTGACATCTTTGGCTAGTCTCTGCACATCTTTAACATCTCTTGAGAGAGAACACAAGTTTTGGAGCTAAGTTTCTTGTACACACACTTGGGTCTTGAAGATTTGAAGCTTTTGGTTGAGAATTTCTTTCCCATTTATGTTTATTTCTTCATTTCCTNAATTTCGTAATCAATCTCAAAAATTTGGCAACCCAATTCTTATTAAAATGACCATAAATTCCTCATACGATGTCAAAACTTGATGATTCCAATTGCTATGGTTCCACAATTACGATACGGATCTAATGCTTCAATCAAAATAGAAATGAGAGCTCATTTGCTTAATGTGGTACCATTTATGCTTGAAGAAACGACGTCGAAACATCAAAAACGAGCGCAACACAACCCAAACCTATCTGAAACTCACTCGAGCCCATCGAGACCATATCCAAACATACCAACAAGTCCCATAATATAAACAGAATTACTCGAGGCCTCAAATCACGCATAACAATATAAAAACCATGAATCGCACCTCAAATCGAATATAATGAACATTAAATCTTTCAACTTCCAAAACTCGTGCCGAACCTTATCAAATCAACTCAGAATGAACTCAAAATTTTCACACATGTCCCAAATGACTTAACGAATTTATTTCAATTCCCGAAACCACAATCCAAACTCGATATCGTCAAAGTCAACTCCCAGTCAAACTTATGAACATTCCAAACCTTCAAATTTCCAATATTCGCCAAATAGTCTAAAACCTTCTAGAAATATTCAAATGCAAATACGGGCATACGCCCAAGTCCAAAATCACCATCCGAACCTAACGGAACCATCAAAACTCTAATCCGAGGTCAAGTACTAAAAAGTCAAACTTGGTCAACTCTTCCAACTTAAAGCTTCCTAGTTGAGAATTATTCTTCCAAATCAATTCTGAATAACCTGAAAACCAAAATCGACGATTCACACAAGTCATAATACATCATACGATGCTGATCAAGACTTCAAATAGCTGAACAGAATGCAAATGCTCAAAACGTCCGGCTGGGTCGTTACACTCTCCCTCACTTAAACATGCGTCCGTCCTCGAACATGCCAAGAGTCGTTCCAAAGCCATCAAATTGCCGTGTAACCTTACCATGCACATACCCGGGGTGGTCCCACATCAACCCAATCCATGTAAGCCTAACAATACATCATAATTGAAGATCATTACTTTAACCTTAGTCTGTAAGCCTTCGAACCCAATTTCCAACATCTAAAATTCCTTACAAGACCCGAATCTCGCATCTACACATTGTATGAGTCTGAACATGTTGTATCAATCCATAACCATAACCCAAGATGTAATCACATGATATACTATACAACTCGCATTCTCGTATCAATAATTCCCGATCATAGTAGCTGCTCAAAACAAACTCGATACCGTTAGTAAACCTTATATCAAATAAAATCACGTTCAAAACCTTCATACACTGCCGATGATGAAGGAAACACGCAGAAACTCATAACCACTCACCAGATCCACAAGTCATGGAGCTCTCTCTCTCATCCGAAAAGAACCAAATCCAAATCCTAAGCTGACTTCTGATATTATTCTTCTAAACATACCGCAATCAAATCTGATAGTATCTATTCTAGGTCCAATGACCTTATCTAATCAAACACAACTACTCTATTGACATGCCACACCAATACAACCTAAGGCCACAAATTGTGCAATCCGTGCACTAATAAGCAACTATTCAAATATACTCAATCATGAAAAATGACTCATATGAGAGAACCGTCCCGCAAGCTCAACAAGTACCACTACAATACAATGCTATGAACCCATCACACATAGTAGGACCAAGACACACGAATCTAACACAAAGTATTATATCCTAACATAGCCCCGCTGCAATGCGTGACCCATCCAGACATCGGTCCATATGAAATACCTCAAGCCACAATGCTCAAAATCAACAACTATATGCAATTCGATATCAAGTACATGAAGTGCATGACCATAACCATGGAGAAGCAAATAACACAATATACCACAGCCCGAAAATACCATAACCAAGGAGCAATCGACCATTCAATACCCCAATAACCATCTCACTCTAATTTCGCTATAAGGCCCAAACAGAACCGTACTATGTATTAATATAGCCAACGAATCACCACCCCTCATAGCATAGAAGAGTAACACATAGAACATATCCGAACATGAACAAGATCAACTCTAATCGAATGACTCACCCCTCAATACTAACAGTTCTGAGTCAGTAAATTCGACCCAGTATAGAATGCACATCCTCATTGGGCCTACCAATGGGCCCCCAAACCAACTACGGTCATCCCCAAATGGATTAATGCCCCTCCAAAAGTCCACAATGGCCTAACTATAGAACGTACTACCATCTAGCAAACTTTGGCCACATCTTCACAGTCCGCAACCCTAAAACAATCTGCTTGTGAGAACTCCCAGTCTTCAAATCCATAGAATACATGAATCATCATAGCCGATCCTAACTCCACCACTCGAATGACTAGCACATCTCTCATACATAATCATCCCCACTAGAAATACTTGTATAATTCCTCCATACCACAAAGTAAAATCTCAACATCAATAGTCGATCAACCAGGCGAGTACCGCAATACCAATGAAGCATCCGTAAGTCAAAACACATTGTGCCTTCTGAAATGAGCACCCTTCTCAAGCAATACCAAGTAGTAATAGCATTCATATAGTCATCTGAAATCATCTATGTTGTCTAAGAATTCACGACCTTCCCTTCAAAACTGAACCGTGACCTTGCACATACAAATCTCAATCCCACACAACACACCGCATCTATCATGCCATCATATGAAAAGCACGAGAATCTCATAATCAACTTTGAGTCATCAGCAGAATACACACCCGATTAGTCAAAACCTTCCATTTGATCCCATCCAGGAGAAAATCATAATACGCAACATGATCCTCACGCCGGTAGGAAATATCCATCTCAAACTGTAGTAGAAAAATCTAGAGCTCTTTGAAACCCATTTGCATATAACCAAACCATCAAAACTAACTCCACCAAGCCACACAGGTCGCCAAACCCCAAGAGTATTTCCACAAACACTTGTAGAGACTCACCACATCATAAGTACCCAAAAAACCGATCATATCCATTACCGTGCTGATATTGTCCTATTTTTCTGAGTTCCTTCTGAATTACCCTTAAGTTGACACTTCCCCTTGTCAGAACACCACGATCCTTAACCAAAGCCCACCACCAGAGATCCTAGCATAAAACCACACCGCCCTAAGGCCCATAAGTTGCTATATTCCCTCTTAAGCACCCCAAAAGTACCACAACCGAGACACCCACTCTGAAGAGACCTTCTGTGAATCTAAAGTTATTTCTTTCACCTTCCTGATACTGAAATATACAATTCATAGTGATATAGAAATATCGAGTGTCCCTACACTATCCGATGCAAATCTCAGATTCTAGCCATATACAAGTCCGGAAAATTCTCATTGCTTGAATCCATTAGAACCTTCTCGAGAGTCATCCACTCTGGTCAAATCTCAATTGCACTGACCAAACGGGTCGAACAACCTGTGCCACATTAGAGCGACAACACCCCAAGAAGTAATCCATACCTCTAAGCAACTGAGTGAATCCTTTTCTTGGTAGATTACATCCATCACGAACAACAACCCTAGACCATTTCCAAGACTCCCATATATCTATAAGGTGTAATACATCATGAATCCAGAAATTCCTTACTCAAATCATCCTCAAAACCAACCTCTACAAGTCATAACCAATCCACAAGTATGCCTCAAACCGAAACCAATACAACACATAACCATGCAATCACGGAAGAAAACAAGCCAAAATATGTTAAATTGTGAAAAATGGACTGTTGTCAGTTATTGCTCTGTGCGATCACGGAAGGTTACATGTGATCGCAGAAGTCCAAGAGAAAGAAGCTACGCGAACGCGATTGAAGTCATGTGATCGCGAAGAAATAAAGTTGGTCAGCACTGGTCAGACGTTCTACGTGAACGTGTCTGTCTCTAGGCGATTGCATAACTTTGCAGACTTTGTTCATTGCGATCGCGGTTCTCTCTATGCGATCGCTTAGCATATTTTCTGGGCAGATTCTGGGCAGAAATGGAATTTCACATTTTTATCCTCAAGCCATTTAATACACGACCTAGATCACATCTTTGACATCTTTGGCTAGTCTCTGCACATCTTTAACATCTCTTGAGAGAGAACACAAGTTTTGGAGCTAAGTTTCTTGTACACACACTTGGGTCTTGAAGATTTGAAGCTTTTGGTTGAGAATTTCTTTCCCATTTATGTTTATTTCTTCATTTCCTTGCTTTGTATTGAATAGCTAAATGTGTAGTATTTTTTTCCAACACTTGAATCTTGTTTATGGGAATATTCATATTTAAAGTGCGGATTAAATATCGTGTTGTGCTTATGTATTGAACGATTTTTATTTATTATGGAGTGAGTTATTATTTCTTTAATATTTCCAAAGGGATTAGCTAACCCTAGGACTCACCCATTCACTTCGAATTAATTTTGGGAAAGATAATTTGGGGTTGGGAAAGATTAATTAACAAGAACTTGAGGCGTTAATCCTTACTTTATAGATTCTACCTAGGGATAGGATTGAACTACTTATAGCCATATTCGGGTTTTCTTAATCTCTTAATTATTTTAAGGATAATTCAATTAGGAAGTCTTGTTAGTCTTTGAAAAAAGCTAATATAGAATTATTACCCGAGGCTAATTAACTTAAACCCGCTCATATTTGCAAAATCGTGAAATACATTTGATTGTTACTTGAGTGTAATTTCCTATGCATCCATACTTGTAGCCATTGATCATTTTACTTGCTTTCTAGGTTAGTTTATATTTCCGCATTCAGCTATAATATTTTCATAATCACCCTTTAAGTGTTTGGCTTAGCATAACAAGTGATTACACGTCTAATCGCCTACATATTATTCTCTGTGATATTCGACCCTGACTCATAATTAGGTAAATTATATTACATGCGACCATGTCCATTTAATTTTTAGTAGTAAATTTGGACGTCATCAAAATTGGCGCCGTTGTCGGGGAACAATTTGGCTTATTTAGGTTGTTTGAGAAATAAGTGTACGTACTTTGGTCCAAACTTGTGAATATTTGTGTAAATAGTTTTCTCATCTTTTTTTATTTTTCTTGTTGTTTTCTTGATTGTTTCTTATTTATTTTCTTAGTTTTTAAAAATGGCATCGCATAATGAAAATTGACCGGATGGTAGTTGTTCATACTTTGATGACCCTTGTCCTTATTATGAAGGACCACACTCGTGGAAAAATTGTTTAAATTCTCCCGGAGGTGGATTGTGCGCACAATCTCAAACCCATGAGTGGAGTATATGTGATAAGTGTGGTGGTCAAAATGGCCATTGGGATAATTGTGCTTATTTGTCCTTCCCACCCCGAACCCCCGCTATGATGATTCTACTTTTTGTGATGATAATTATAGGGATATGGAATTGGAAGAAAGTTAGCACGGTCAAAATGGAGAGTTCAAGCTCATGATAGAATGCCTACTTGAAGGAAGAAGCAAAGAGAAAAATGCCTTGGAGGAGCTTTTGGAAAATAGTCTCCAAAATGATTTGGCGCTTGAAAGGTTAAACTCACAAATAGGATAAATGCTTGAAGCTTTAGAGGTCAAAAAAGCCTCATAAGTGAGTGATAGCCAAGAACCTTCCTTAGAGGTTGAAGCCGAAAAGCCTTCTTTGGCACTTGATCAAAACCAAGAAGAACTCTCAAATGCTCAAAATGAGAGGATGATGCTCATGTTGGAGGCCATTCTTGAAAATGAGGAGAAGCACAACTTGGAACTCGAGGACTTAAAACAAGCACTACATCGAAATGATGAGACTATCAGCACTTTTAAAGATCAAATGAAATCATTGATTGAGGCTCATTATGCTTATCAATTTGAGAGTGTGGAAAGAGGTGAAGAAGAGTCCAACTTCGAGGAAGAAAGTGAGCTTTATATCGAGGAATCAAGAATTGAACATTCACCAACTGACTCCATGCTTATTGGTGATGCCAAGAAAAATATAGAATTAGATTCAACCGGTGTAATTGAAAATATAGTTGAAGTTGCCTCTAGTTCGGGGGACCAAGAGGATGTCAAAATCCGGGAAGAATTAAAATTTGGAGGCCTGATGTCACATTCCAAGTATATCTCAATATTGGAGTTGTGTGGTGATATGGGAATTGAATTGCAAGAATCTATGAGGTTTTGCGAGGGAGAAAGGCAAAGGCCATACATTTTACAATTTGAAGGCACAAGAAGGCGAAATGACATTCCTCACATGAAAGCCAATAAATGCAAAATGAAGAAATTAAAATTTGGCTTGATCACCTACTTACCACCCCCCATCGCTCGTGGTCACAAACTTGATTCCAAGTTAGGTGCCCAGTTCATATCTTCCAAGTAGCGAAAAAAGTGGTAAAGTTGATTCGCGTCGTGCCACGACGTTAAATGCGACGCTTGGTGGCAGGTAACCCATCATTTTCAAAAGTTTTAGTCGTTTTTGAAATTTTATTTTTAGAATAGCTTAGTATATTATTTTTGACTAATATGCCATGTTTTAGAATTTTGGAGTTGATTTGCGCAGGTCGGGGTGACCGGACAGCCAAAAATCATTAGTTGAAGAAAATTGCAGAAAACTGCAGAGAATCGCGATCGTGTGAAAATCAAGGCGCTCGCGAAGAACAATTTTTTCTGTTACCCTATGCGATCACAAAATCTAAAATGCGGTCGCGACAATATGAGAAACTATATTCTTTGTGAACGTATATATTAGCCCGCGATCGCGACTCTACGGGTAAGTCTCAGAAATTTAAAACACTGGACATCAAAAATAGACACCATACTTCTACCCAAAACATTCTAACAGTTCCTCCTACTCCTCTAACACCTGAAATCATCCCCAACTCTCCATTCTTCAATTCCATTGCAAACATTTCACCCATCACTCTCAAGGTATGTGGATTTCTCTCTTATCTCTTAGATTTTTTGTTTCTCCTGCTCCTTTGCTAAGTGTGAAATGATACAATTGCAGAAACTCTTGAGGTTTTAGGGCTTGAGTTAATATTCTAAATTGAATATCTTGTGTGCTTGTTTGCTTGGTGAGATTGGTTGAGAGATTGAGTGATTTTATCTGTGAAAATTCTGGGTTAGATCCATGCCTTAATTCTCTGAAATTGCTATGAAAATCTAATGCCCATCATATGTTTGTGGAAATGCCTGAACGAATTGTTACTGGGAGAAGAAGAAGACCCTCGTGGTCGCGATGTGCCATTCCACGATCGTGTAGGACTAATTTTGCTGCAGAACCAAAATGCCCTTCGCGATCACGTTTACTATTCTGCGATTGCAGTGCTTTCAAGGTGAGGAAAATAAAAATGCTCTTCGCGATCGCATGAATGTTTTTGCGATCGCATTGCTTTAATCCCCAGGAAGCAAAACAGTAGCATTGCAAATTTGAATGCTGGTGCTTTTTGGTCATTTTCTTTAGCCTAAATACATCATAATACAGTGTATTAAGTACCCTTCCAAGCATTTAACATGTGGTCTACTTTTGTAGGTACTTTGAGCATAAAATGGCCTCGGGAAATGATGAAATTGTACAAGAGCCTACTCCCCAAGCTGTGGAAGAGGAATATTTTGACCGGGCCAGATTCACAGCTACTGAGTGTGAAAGAAACTATGACAAACTCATGTCAAAGAGCATCATCAAAGAGAGGGGCATCCATTTGGACAAACTTGAGGCAAAGATGCCAGATTTTTTCCGAAGATTAACTGACAGTGGATGGATTTGCTTTGCTCCTGAACCAATCATAGTTCGTAAATTTTATGCCAATGTCCTGAAGACCGACTTCCAAGGGGAAATATTTACCTTTGTTAAGGGCAAGAGGGTCAACTTTGGTCTTGAGGTAATAAATGCACATTATATTCTTCCCAATGCTGACAATGAGGTATACAGAGCCAGAGCAAGGGAGAGAGGAAGCCAATGTTTGGTGGAGAAGCTTCATGACGAGGTAACACCGACTTGGGGAAAGATTGTACAAAGGGGTTGATTTTTCTGAATTCACAGCTGAAGCCAAGACTTGGCTGTCCATTATTGGTGCCAGAATCCTACTGTCTAAACATGAGTCTGAGGTGATGCCTGAGAAGGCATTGATGATTGTATCCATTATGGATGACTTGCCAGTGAACGTGGGCCAGCACATGGTGAGTGAAATTGAGGAAGCATGTAACGGGAAGTCTAAGAGTCTATTATTTCCCTCATTGATCACTCAGTTGTGCTATGATGTTGGGGTGCTAAAGGACCCGAATAATTCTAAGAAGGACCCAGGCACGACAATTTTTCCATTGCTCAGAAAAGGGCCAACTGGCAGGAAGAAGAAGAGGAGGATTGATGTATCATCTCCTTCATTTGGGCAGTTTACTGAGACTGCCACTAGGCCCGGTGGTTCTTTCACAGCTGCAACAGGGCTACATGACCCCATTGCTCTACTTCCTTATGAACCTCCCACTATGCGGCACCTCTCCAGTCAAATCTATAGCGTCGATGCACACATTCGCCGACTTGTAGCTAGCCTTCCGTCTGGTCCATCTGGGGAGGGCACTTCTACTGGAACTGGTAAGAAGCCATCTCTGGATGATGTAGTTTAGTAACAAAAAGCAATCAAAAACAGGTTGGAAGACATGAGCTGAAGACAAGGAAAGATTGAGGGGCAATAACTGAAGTTCAAGGAGCATGAGAAAAAGAAAAGCAAATTCCTATCCAAAATGATGCACAAGCTGAGATCATTCTGTGGCTCATACGAATCAGATGACGATGATGAGGAGGATTTGGTGCTCAAATTTTCCACCATCTCCAGCTCCGAGTGATGCAGTTTCAGGGAGCACCTCTTTTATTTTATCTTGGTTTGTTTAGTTTCATTAAGGACAGTGCAACACTTTAGGTTGGGGGTGACTCATTTATATGTGATGATGTATTTGGAGCATGACTATTTTTTGTGAACTTGTGTAGAATAGTTGTTTGTAGTTTATTAGTGATATTTTGTAGTTTATTTCTAGCATGTTAGCATTAGTTTTTATTTTCTTATTTTGTTACTTTATTTACTTGTAGTAGTATTAATTAAACTCCTTGGTTTTTCTTTATGCCACGGTTCTTTTTCAAGGAAATAATTTGTGTAGAACCGGATGACTTTCCTTATGATGGATAGCGTGACAATTTTCTTATGGGATTAGTCTTGCCTAGTTTTTCTCTTGTTAGGTAATTTTTGTTTTTTAGTTTAGTAGCTAGTAGTGAATAAATTGGTTATTGGGTGTGATCTTTTTGTCCATAAACCAACATGTGGCTTGTTTGGTACCAACATGATTTAAACTTTGGCATATAAAGTCTTGATCTTTAAAATGAAAAATGATTGAAATGATAATCCTTGTTGTGACTTTTAGGTTCTATTTTTGGCTCTTTGATTCATTAAATAGTCTTTTCGGCTATATGTGATTTTCTTTAGGTTCATTGATTTTAATTGTATTTTGGATTTATATGTCACTCGAGTTTGCATGTGCCATGTATGGTGAGATTTGTTGTGCTTGCATTATTTATAGTCTAGAACTTGCCCGAAATGTTCTTCAAGGCAAAATCCTAGACTAACTTGGTTTGAAAAATGATGTTAACCCTTCCTTGAATCGTTATTGTGCCTTAAATTTCCTACCCTTGCATATTTTCCGTAGTCAACCATTTTTGAGCCTTTAAACTTTTTCTTTGGCAACCATGTTACAAGCTTTAGCCCTTAGTTATTTATTGATCTATCTTTTGGCATCCTACTTTCCTAAGTACTTTGAAAGTGTAAACATAGGCTAAAAGCCTAAGTTTGGGGGAGAAGGTTGGAAAAGTTGTGAAGTGAAAGTTGCTTAAAAGATGAAAGGTAATATTAAACAAAAATATAGTGAACCTTCCTTGATTTTTGAAAAACAAAAAATGAGTAAGAAAGAAGAAAAATGAAAGAAGAATAAGAAATTGTGAATAAATGGAAGATTAGGTGTAGAATGAAAAGTGAAGAAAAGATGAAAAAAGTTTTTGAATGAAGTGTGCTTTAATTGTTGCAAATTGTAGTGCTTAGGGAGGTTTTTAGTCACTCTCCAAATTGTGCCCTACCGTAACCAAAAACCTACATTACAATCCTTTAAGTCCTACTTGATTTCGAACCAAGTGTGTCTACATTAGTGGAAAAATACATGAAGGGCAAGCCTATGGCCCTACTTATGCGCATTTGAATATCTTTGTGAGAGAGAGAGTTAATTTTTTTTCCATTCGATATCCCATTTGTGTTTAAATTGTAATTTATAAGTTGGGATTCTCTCTTAAGTGTGAGGGCACATGAAATTTTGGGTTGTGAACTTAATCCAATCTCCAATTGGGAATAATGAACAAAAAAATATTGTTGTGATAATGAGGCAAATTTTGAAGCTTTAGTGTCATGACTTAGTTGCTACTTTGATTAATGTGGCGTTTGAGCACTTGAATTGAAATGAAATTTGTGAGAAGTTATTGGCAATTCATATGCTTTGGATTAATTGTTGGTACCAACCGAAGTCACTAGATTGTGTTTAATTTGAACCTTTTTGGCTTGAAATGATGTTTGGTATGTCATTGAGCATAATTGATGATTTTATTAAAGGATGTTCTTAGTTGTTGAATTGCTTGAGGACAAGCAATAGTTTAAGTTTGGGGGTTTGATAAGTTTATATTTTATCAACTTACCTCTTCTTGATACTTAGACTTTTGCATGCTTTTGTTGAGAAACTAAGGTATTTATTAAGGTTTATTGGCATATTTCAGGTATCATATGATTTGGAGCAGATACGGAAGAAAATAAGTCAAAATGTGTTAAATTGGGGAAAATGGACTGCTGCCAGTTATTGCTTTGTGCGATCGCGGAAGGTTACATGCGATCGCAGAAGTCCAGGAGAAAGAAGCTATGTGAACACGGTTGAAGTCATGCGATCGCGAAGAAGTAAAGTTGGTCAGCACTGATCAGACGTTCTACACAAACGTGTCTGTCTCTAGGCGATCGTGTAGCTTTGGAGACATTGTTCATCGCGATCACGGTTCTCTCTATGCGATCGCTTAGCACATTTTCTGGGCAGATTCTGGGCAGAAATGGAATTTCACATTTTTATCCCCAAGCCATTTAATACACGACCTAGCTCACATCTTTGGCATCTTTGGCAAGTCTCTGCACATCTTTAACATCTCTTGAGAGAGAACACGAGTTTTAGAGTTAGGGTTCTTACACACACACTTGGGTGTTGAAGATTTGAAGCTTTTGGTTGAGAATTTCTTATCCATTTATGTTCATTTCTTTATTTCCTTGATTTTTATTGAATATCTAAGTGTGTAGTATTTTTTCCAACACTTGAATCTTGTTTATGGAAATATTCATATTTAAAGTGTGGATTAAATGTCTCGTTGTGCTTATGTATTGAACGGTTTTTATTTATTATAAAGTGAGCTATTGTTTCTTTAATTATTCTTATTCTTTAATATTTCCAAAGGGATTAGCTAACCTTAGGACTCGCCCATTCACTTCGAATTAATTTTAGAAAAGATAATTTGGGGTTGGAAAGGATTAATTAACAAGAACTTGAGGCGTTAACCCTCACATTATAGATTCTACCTAGGGATAGGATTGAACTACTTGTAGCCATATTTGGGTGTGCTTAATCTCTTAATTATTTTAGGGATAATTCAATTAAGAAGTCTTGTTAGTCTTCGGAAGAAGCTAATATAGAATTATTACACGAGGCTAATTAACATAAACTCGCTCATATTTGTAAAATTGTGAATTATATTGGATCGTTACTTGAGTGTAATTCTCAATGCATCCCTGCTTGTAGTCATTGATCATTTTACTTGCTTTCTAGGTTAGTTTATATTTCCTCATTTAGCTATAATATTTTCACAATCACCCTTTAAGTATTTGGCTTAGCATAACAAGTGATAATTCTCTTACACGCCTAATCACCTACATATTGTTCTCTGTGGAATTCGACTTATTATTGAGTACATTATATTGCATGCGACCGTGTCCATTTACTTTTTAGTAGTGTATTTGGACGCCATCAGCATCTCGCGTCTCATCTATGGAATCACTAGCCGTCGATGCACAGCTGATACTGAGCGCTCACATACGCATACGAGTGAATGGAAGGAATTCAAAGAGGTACGCTTCAAGCTGAATCAATGTCGTACGATGAGGAAAGAAATATGTAAGGTTTATCCTAAATGCCTTGTAGCCTCTCAAAGAAGGTATGGACATCATCATACCCATACGCAAGACTCTACAAGACACTTGCTCATGACTCGTAGAACCTATGAACCTAGAGCTTTGATACCAACTTGTCACGACCCAAAATCCAACTTTTCGTGATGGCACCTAACCTCAATCGCTAGGTAAGCCAATTAGCAACAATCTAATATCAATGAGATTCATTAAGAGAAGTTATGATAATACAACTGAACTTTTATACAAAGAATTTCCAAGGACCGGTAGTACAAATCATGAGCTTCTAAGATTTAGAATTTACAAAGCTGGTATGAAATAAATACATCATCTCTTAACAGATTAATAATTCTAAATCTACCAAGAATAAGAGGCGGACCGAAACGCAGGTATATCTTCAATGCCAGCTCCCGCCACACACAACAATATCAACATCCAAAATCTACATGCAAGGTGCATAAGTATAGTATGAGTACAACCGAACCCATGTACTCAATAAGTAACAAATCTAATCTTAGGTTGAAATCAGTGACGAGCTTGGACAACGGTCAGAATCCAATACCAATAGTCAAGAACAACTCGTAACAATATAAATAAAGCAGTACAAGTAATAACTCAAAGATATGATGCTCAGCTCGTTCACAGTTACAGAAAAATAGGTATGTTTTTCAGGTATAACAGTAAAACCCAAATATTTCATCGAAATGACCAAAATGTGAGTATATCTGAAAACTATGATTTTTTCCAAAAACTTTCAAAAACATATAGGATGTTTCATTGTCAGATGGCATGAGGAAAGTACATCTTTATGCCTACATGTCAATTTGTATATGAAGTCATGAATGTCACAATAACGTACAACATGAGAAAATGCATCGCTATGCCTACATTCCAAGTATGCATGTCAAGTGTAATGCACCATAGTGATAAAGTCATGTGCTCATTCTCTCGGAGCAGTCAACCTCACTCAGCACGCTCAATCACTTAGTCCTCCCAGTCACTCAGTCCTCCCAATCACTTGGCACTCGCACTCAGTAGGTACGTGTGCTCACTGCTGGTATGTCAGACTCCGGAGGGGCAAATCCTACCCAAGCACTAATATAAGCCAACCATGGCATGAATCAATAAAGCATGTTGCGGCGTGCATTCCGATCTCATAAATATCACTCACAATCAAGCCCTCAGCCTCACTCATTCATCATCCTCTCCAGTCCCTCGGCCTCACAAATCTCATGCCAATCAGCCCTATAATGATAATATGATGGCACAACAAGCGATAACAGAGACTGAGATATGATAAGCAAATAAATGAATATGACTGAGTATGTAACTGCAATTTAAACAAATAACTCAACAACAAAGATGACCTCAGTGGGTCCCAACAAGATAAGCATATAGCCTAAACATGATTTCTAACATGGATCACAACTCAATTACTCTAGTACGTAGAAATTTCATGGATAGAAATAAGATTAGGTCACTACATAGTACCACAGGATCAACCGAGTCATAATTCACATGGTGCACGCCCACACGCCCGTCACCTAGCATGTGTGTCACCTCAACACCAAACACATAACACATATATTCAGGGGTTCATACCCTCAGCACCAAGTTTAGAAGTATTACTTACTCGAATAAGCCGAATCCAATATCGAGCTAGCCAAACAATACTCTAGAAACGCCATCCCGCACGTATCGACCTCCAAACGGCTTGCAACTAGCCAAAAGAAACTCAAGAACATCAACTAATGCAAAAGGAAAAAAACCAAATCATTAAAGGTTGAATCTTTAATCAAAAGCCCAAAGTCAACCAAAAAGTCAAACCTAGGCCCGCACTTCGGAATCTGACAAAACTTATAAAATCTGACAATCCATTCAATTACGAATCCAACTATACTAGTTTCACTCAAATCCGACTCTGAATCGATGTTCAAAACTCAAAAATTCACTTTATGAAATTTTAGACAAAACCCCCCAAATTTCACTTTGAAATCATCAATCAAATGCCAAAAACAAAGATGGATTCATACAATATAACTAAGACCGAGTATAGAACACTTACCCCAATCCATGTGCTGAAAATCGCCTCCAAAATCGTCCAAATCCGATCTCCCCAACTCAAAATATGACCAAATGAACAAACCTTCGATATATGTTTCTGCCCAACTATTTTGCCTCATTTCTTATGCAAACAATTTCAAAACTCACTTTTGATACCTCCAATGGATTCCTTATAAAATTTCAGCTAAGTTAGGCTTTTGAATCACTAGATTTGACTTTATAATGAAGGAGATATGTTAGTTTCAACATTTGAAAATAGTGTAGATTTTTAAATACGAAGTCATTGGCAATTTCGTAATTAATCTGAAAAAAATCTGGCAACCCAATTCTTAGTAAAATGACCATAAATTTCTCATACGATGTCAAAACTTAATGATTCCGATGTTATGGTTCCAAAATTACGATACGGATCTAATGCTTCATACAAAACAGAAATTGGAACTCATTTGCTTAATGTGGTATCATTTATGCTTGAAGAAACAATGTCGAAACATAAAAAACGAGCGCAACACAACCCAAACCCTGAAACTCACCCAAGCCCCTCGGGACCCTGTCCGAAAATATCAACAAGTCCTATAACATAAAACAGACTTACTCGAGGCCTCAAATCACGCATAACAATATCAAAACCATGAAACGCACCTCAAATCGAACATAATGAACTTTAAATTTTTCAACTTTCAAAACTCATGCCGAACCTTATCAAATCAACTCGGAATGAACTCAAATTTTGCACACATGTTCCAAATGACATAAAGAAGCTATTATAATTCCCGGAACTATAATCTGAATCCGATATCATCAAAGTCAACTCCCGGTCAAACTTATGAACATTCCAAATCTTCAAATTTCTAATTTTCGCCAAATAGTGACGAAACCTTCTAGAAATATCCAAATGCAAATCCGGGCATATGCCCAAGTCCAAAATCACCATCCGGACCTAACAGAACTATCAAAACTTCGATCCGAGGTCAAGGACCAAAAAGTCAAACTTGATCAACTCTTCCAACTTTAAGCTTCCTAGTTGAGAATCATTCTTCCAAATCAATTCTGAATAACCGAAAACCAAAATCGAAGATTCACACAAGTCATAATATATCATATGATACTGCTCAAGACTTCAAATAGTTGAACAGAATACAAATGCTCGAAACGACCGACTGGGTCATTACAGAAAGAGAGTTTTAGAGAGAGAAAGAGAGAGAGAGAGAGAGAGAGAGAGAGAGTAGTTATGCACCTAATACCAGTACATCTCAACTAATTAAAGAAATTAATCTCCAACCTGCCTGTTTGCTTTTTCATTATTTTTGCTTTTTATTCCCTCTCATAATCTGATTCTTCTTCTATTACCTATAAATGTTTACTTATTGTTATAATAAAATAAGAGAATGAAAGAGTTGTGAGGGGAATTAGTTATAAAGAGATATAGTAGTAAATGAGTATAACAAATAGGCCAATGTGGTCATGAATTTACAAAATGATTGTTAAAGAAATTCTTCAATATCTCTGATGCCAAAGTTCAATAAATACATAAGTGATATATTTAATTTTAACTAGTCTCTGGGCGAGCGCATTGCGCACATACCCCATATCAATGAATTTAAAACTTTTAAAATATTATAGCAATATTATCAAAATTTATATTTGAGTTACAGCAGTTAAAGAAAAAAATGTAAGTTCTTGATATCTTATGGTGATCTAGATATATGTGTTAGATTATTTCAAAAAGCCAAAACGCCTTCAAGGTGGAAAGAAAGCTACATACTTCGAGTAAAAGCTAAAGAAATCATACGGAAAAACTATTTGCCTGAACATAAAGAAAAAAAACTCTTAGCCGCATAGGATCTTTGATCTTTGTAGCAGACGTTATTAAGCTCTCATTGGCACAAGAACCTCTTCTAATTTGGTGTAAGACCAATAATTTCCAAAGGCACCACCATATCCAAGAACTTGTTAGATATGTTATCCATATCGGTAAGTGGTTTGTTAGGCTCATAAGGTTGAAGTACAAGGGAGGGGTGAATTGTCTTCCTTTTTTTGTTTATAGCTAATTAGTCGACTAGTTTACCAGTTAGTCAACTAGAAACTAGTACGAGGTGAATAGTAAGAGCAGAAAATAAAATGCAGAAAGTAAAAGACACCAAATATTTTTATATTGGTTTGGATTCAATGTGAATCCTAGTCCAGTCCCCTTAGGTTGCAAGAGGATTCTCTCTTCAAAGCTCATTAAAATTTTCCGTACAAGTGAGTTGATGTTTTGAGCACACACCAATCTCAGAACTTAAGTAAACTCTTTATGTTTTAATACAATGCCTTACTAATATGTTTCTCTCTTTCTTCTCTCCATAAGTTACATAGAAAATCTATTATAGACTGTGTTACTTGTTTAGAGTAGAAAAAAGATCTTGAGGTTGGTTCGATCAAAGTATATGTCTTTTCCTTGATCTCCGACTATAAATACAACTAGAGGGATTTGCTTTGATTCTTGATTGAGGAGGATCTTGAGAGATAGGCAACCTCAAAGGAATTTATCCTTAGTGAATCTTGATTGATAATTCTTTCCAAGAATAAGTGCGGAGCTTCCATCGATTAATCCTTCAATCATGGAGAATGACATGTTTCCTTTAATGATGCGATTAAGTTAGACGAGCGAATTTTCAGGCTGACAATCTTTTCTTCAGTAGCTTGATTGACAATCTAAGCGGCTTCTCAGGAGCAGTGATCTTCCTTGATTTTAGACTTTCCTTCCTGCGTTCTTAGAGGATCTTCTATTGATTTGAGTCTTCCATCTTTGAAGCATCATGGGTTAACATCTTACTTTGCTTCTGGAATATACCTGCAAATAAGAGTGATATTATTTTTTATCATTAAAACTTGGATCTAACAATCTCCCCCTTTTTTATGATGAAAAAATAACAGAGGTTACTTCAATTTACTTCCATGTTAATGTTAGTCGACTTCCTTTAGTTGTAGTCGACTCCATCTCTGCTTGGGCAAGTAGTCGACTCCATCTCTGCTTGGGCAAGTAGACGACTCCACCTCAACTGGGCAGCTCCTCCTGTGTGAGCATGTACATATCATTAGTCGACTCCCCCTCAGCTGGTATCAACAAAAAGAATTATTTCAGTAGAAAATATTTAAACAAGTAGATAAGTTCTAAGTTAAGCATGCAAAAGCATGATTAATTGTATAATTATTACAACCCCATGACTAGATAACCAGTCCAAAATGAAGCATAAAAAATTGTTTTGAACATACAACAACCAACAACTACATTAACGACGCAGAAACTATATGAGAGTGTCGTAGATAGCCTTCTTGAGGCGGTCAAAGCTGGCATTCACAGTGATTGATATCCCATTAATTCCGTCATGGACTTCTCTAAAAGCTTTTACTGCATTTTTTGTTGTTCTTAGAAGTTTGACTCGTATCTTGGATACATCTGAACCTGTCTCCTTTGAGATGTGATGAATGTCTCCAACTGTTGTTTGAGCAGAGACGAGCAGGTCTTTGATGATTGTCAATTTTTCATCGATGTCAGTCAGCTTTTCCACAAGATCAGGGTCACAGACACTGGGCCGGGAGACAGAGGCCTTAGCTTTGGAGCCTGACAGGACAATTTTGGCTTCACCATCCTGCTTCTTCACCCACGTGCCCTCCATGGATACATACCCCAAACTAGCAAAGGCTCTAGAGTTATAGGATTTGGTTACAGTGACCTAGGGATAGTTGGAGAGTGGGCTTCAAGGAGGTAGGTGATAACCATGCCATAGGGAAGACTTGTAGTGTCACGACCCAAAATCCATTAAAAGTCGTGATGACGCCGGACACCGCGGTCAGGCAAGCCAAAAATAAATACTTAATTTGGTTCTCATTTTTAATATTTCTGAAATCATATTTTCTTCAATTAAATAGTAAAAGATGAAATTTACAAAATAAATAATAATATCTTTAAAAATTCCAATACAGTGCAACCCATAATCGTCCAAAATCCGGTGTCACAAGTGCATGAGCATCAACTAGGAATATAAAATAAAATACAACATCTGTCTGGAATACAAATTGGACAGGAAAATATAAATACTCTGAAGGAGACTGTGCTGGTTGCAGACTCGTAACGTGGAATGCAGCTCATCTAAGTCCCCGCAATAACCGCACCTCTACGCCCACAAGGCCATTAGACATATATGCACCTGCACAAAACGTGCAACAAGTGTAGCATGAGTACGTAAATTAACGCGTACCCAGTAAGTATCCCGCCTAACCTCGAAGAAGTAGTGACGAGGGGTCGGCTCCGACACTTACTAAGGGCCAACAATATGATAATATGAAATTCTAATTAAGCAAGATATATATAACAATAAAACTCAGAACAAGAAATAACTGAACAATCCATCACCATATTTAAGAACCCAAATCACTTCTTTCATTAAAAACAAATGATCTTTCAAATAAAGAATTTATACCAATTAAAAAAAGGGACTTCCAGTTCTATTATCACGCAAAATATTCCACCGAGGACGTCCGGCCCGATCCAATATAAATATAAAATGTGCACTGCCGAGGGTCGAACGGCATGAACCATAGATGCATCTATTAACCTGCCGAGGCGAACGGCCCGCTCCCATGAGAGTAGTAGAGAAATACCCCGCTCGCGGATCATACTTGCGACGCGGTCAAATATAAATTATCAATAAATCATAATTCTTTCTTGATTCTTTTCAAAATAAATACAATTAAACTTGAAGCTTTTAAATCCTTAAAATCCTTGACTTAGTTCCATTTGATACAATTAACAAATATAATCAAATAACGGTGTCCGCAAAGCATGGTGTAAACCTAAAATTACCCGGACATAAACAGGAATAGTAGCTACGTATGGACTCTCGTCACTTCGTGCGTACGTAGCCCCCACAAATAACAACATATATTAATTAAGTTCACTTATGGGGTAAATTTCCTCTTACAAGGTTAAAAAAGAGACTTACCTCGCTCCGAAGTTCCATCACCAGCTCCCAAGCCCTTCCAATAACTCAAATTGATGTCCAACTCTCCAAAACTAGTCAATAAACATGAAAATCCATAAATACACGCTCTAATACTTATTATAATCCAATTTATAACAATTCTTAACTCCGCTTGAAAAGTCGATAAAATCACCCTCTGGCCCACGTGCCCGTATTCCGAAAATTTTTGAAGATAAACCTTACCCATATCACCACAAACTCAAATATATAATTTATTCCAAATTCCACGCCCAATTTCGTGGTCAAAATCCAAAAATAAAATTTTTAGGTTTTCTACTAAAAACTCTACAATTTCTAACAATTTTCATGCTTAAATCCTCATAGAATCCATGTAATTAACTTATAATACGTGAAAATCACTTACCTTGTGATGCTTGATGAAAATCTTCCCTTGAAGCTCTCCAAAATTGCCCCAACCAGATGAAAAATGAGAGAAAATGAGCCAAATCCCGATTTTAAAAGAACCCTTCTTCCCATATGACTTTCGCATCTGCAGAACAGTAGCCGCACTTGCGGCGTTGCTTCTGTGACCACGCCTCTGCTTTTGCGGAACTCACCCAAACATAATGCCTCGCACCTGCGCAACATTCCCCGCTTCTGCGCCCCATGCTTCGCTTCTGCGCTTGCGCAGATGCGGCCAAAACTCCGCACCTGCGGTCCTCCCCCTGGCTGGCCTTCTCCACTTCTGCGAGCAATTCGCCGCACCCGCGATCTCGCACCTGCGGCCAAAGTCACGCAGGTGCAATTACACCAGAAGCATTAATCTTCAGAAATTCTTAAGTTCAAAAATCGACCCGTTAACCTTCCGGAATCCACCCGAGGTCCTCGGGACCTCAACCAAATATACCAACATGTCCAAAAACACATTACGAACTTAGTCGAGTCTTCAAATTACATCAAAAAATGCTAGAATCATCACTCTCACCCCAATTCATGATTAATGATCTTTAGAACATTAAACTTCTACCTTCGATGCCGAAACCTATCAAATCACGTCCGATTGACTTCAAATTTTGCACGCAAGTCATAATTGACATTACAGAACTACTCCAACTTTTGGAATCAAAATCCGACCCAGATATCAAAAAGTCTACTTCCGGTCAAACTCCGCAAAACCTTCAAAGTTTCAACTTTCGCCAAATGACCCCGAAATGACCTACGAACCTCCAAATCCATATCCGAACGTGCTCCCAATATCAGAATTACCGTATGGAGCTATTCCTATACTCAGAATCCCAAACGGACATCGATAGCATTGAAATGCACTCCATCCCAAATTTATGAAATCCTTCCAAAATACCAACTTCCACAATAGGCGCCGAAACGCTCCCGGGTCATCCAAAACCCGAACCGGATATACGCCCAGGTCCAAAATCATCATACGAATATATTAGAACCTTTCAATCATGATTCTGAGGTTGTTTACTCAAAAATCAAACCTTAGTCAATTCTTCCAACTTAAAGCTTCCGAAATCAGAATTTTCTTCTCAAACTAACTCCGAACTTCCCGAAATTCAACTTCGATCATATGTACAAGTCATAATACCTGAAGTGAAGCTGCTCATGGCCCCAACCGCCGAACGATACGGTAGAGCTCAAAACGACCGATCGGGTCATTACATGTAGGATCATCAGTGTGGCACTCTATCTTGCACGAGTCAAAACAACCTATAATTTATGATACTCTACAAGGTTAATTGGAGTTTAGAGTCGCCGCCTAGTATTTAAGGTATACTAGGATACTTATACTACAATATATAATGTATACTTAATTATAGTCTCCGAAACTATTGAGATTCTAGGTAACTGTTCAAATTATCTCGAGGAGAAGGTGTTAGGCATCCCTCAAGATCCACAAAATATGATTCCGGTGGACTCAATCAAATAAATAGGGGGTTAAAGATAACTAAAAAATACTCACAACTATTACAAAGAAATAGAGAATGATTAATGTGTACTCAAATAAATAGTAATGATAATTAAATATGTAATGCATTGTGTGCGGATGAAGTATGCAAGTGTATTCCAAAAGGATAAGCTAAATGTGAAGGTGGGTTCTAAATAAAGGATAGTAAAATATTTGACAAAATATATATGTAACAAAATGTAGTGTGTAAAAGAGTTAAAGTATATTAAAGAATGGTATTTAGTGTAAGTTGAATAATATGAAAAACAATTGTACCTAAATATTGCATGTTAACTCAAAGTGTTTGAACAAAATTTGAACTTACAAGAATAAACTTACAAGGAAAAACTTAAAGGACAAGGTGATCCCCTTTCCCCCTTCCTATTTGTATTGGGCATGGAGTACTTAAATAGACTGCTGAATTTTTTGAAGACTACCCTTGGATTCAAGTGATGCGGAATCCAAGATCAAAAGATATATGATGTAAATATGGTAGGAAGTGACGTAGGATAATAAGAATTAATATGGAATTGAAAGATAAAATTGCAAAGCTTACAAGGAGATTAGACCCCAAGATTAGAAGCGCAAGCAACCATGGATATATTAAATCC
>AWOL01S0041395.1:46342-69772 GCA_000715115.1 Nicotiana otophora | reverse complement strand
CTACAACCCCAGTATTGGTATTGCCTACAGGTTCGGGGTCTTATACTGTATATTGTGATGCATGACAGATTGGTCTCGGAGCACTGTTGATGCAGGATGGTAGGGTGATTGCCTACGCATTCAGACAACTGAAGGTGCATGAAAATAACTATCATGTCCACGACCTTGAGTTAGCAGCTATTGTTCATGCCTTGAAGATTTGGTGGCACTATTTGTACGGTGTCCCTTGTGAGATCTACACCGATCATCGGAGTTTGTAGCATCTGTTCTAATAGAAGGATCTTAACTTGCATTAGCGGAGGTGGTTGGAGCTGCTTAAGGATTATGATATCACCATTTTGTACCATCCAGGGAAAGCCAATGTGGTGTCCGATACTTTGAGTCGCCGGGCAGAGAGTTTGGGGAGTTTAGCATATCTACCAGCAGAGAGGCCATTGGCGTTGGATGTTCAGGCCTTAGCCAACCAGTTTGTGAGATTGGATATTTATGATCCGAGTCGAGTATTGGCTTGTTTGGACTCTCGGTCTTTTCTTTATGATCGTATCAGGGAGCGTAAGTATGATGACCCCTATCTGCTTATCCTTAAGGACACAGTCCAGCACGGCGACTCTAAGGAGGTCACCATTGGGGATGATGGTGCATTGAGGATGCAGTGCAGGCTATATGTGCCCAATGTAGATAGTTTGCATGAGTTGATTCTCTACGAGGCACACAGTTCGTGGTACTCCATTCATCCGGGTGCCGCGAAGATGTATTAGGACTTGAGGCAGCATTACTGGTGGAGGAGGATGAAGAAGGACATAGTGAAGTTTGTGGCTCGGTGTCTAAATTGCCAGCTGGTTAAGTATGAGCATCAACGACCAGGTGGATTGCTTTAGAAGATAGAGATTCCGGAGTGGAAATGGGAGCAGATCACTATGGATTTCGTTGTTGGACTCCCACGGACTCAACGAAAGTTTGACGCAGTTTGGGTGATTGTTGATAGGCTGACCAAGTAAGCTCATTTCATTCCTGTGATGACTACCTATTTTTCCGAGCAGTTGGCTCGAATTTATATCCATGAGATTTTCAGGCTTCATGGCGTACTGGTATCTATCATCTCTGACCGGGGTTCGCAGTTTACATCACGGTTCTAGAGGGCTGTACTGCAGGAGTTGGGTACTCGGGTTGAGCTGAGCATAACATTTCACCCTCAGATAGACGGACAGTCTGAGCGTACTATTCAGATAATGGAGGATATGCTCTGTGCGTGTGTGATAGATTTTGGAGGTTTTTGGGATTAGTTTTTGCCAATTGCGGAGTTTGCCTACAATAATAGTTATCAGTCAAGCATCCAGATGGCACCGTATGAAGATGTGTATGGTAGGCGGTGTCGGTCTCCAGTGGATTGGTTCGAGCTGGGCGAGGCTAGATTATTGGGTACAGACTTGGTTCAGGATGCCCTGGATAAGGTAAAGGTGATTCAGGATCGACTTCGCACAACCCAGTCCAGATAGAAGATTTATGCGGATCGGAAAGTTTGCGATGTTGCATTCATGGTTGGAGAACGGGTCTTGCTCCGGGTGTCACCCATGAAGGGTGTGATGAGGTTCGAAAAGAAGGGCAAGTTGAGCCCTAGGTATATCCGGCCTTTTGAGATTCTTGAGAGAGTGAGGGAGGTGGCTTACAGGCTTGTGTTGCCACCGAGTTTATCAGCAGTTCATCCGGTGTTCCATGTGTCCATGCTCCGGAGGTATCACGGCGATCCGTCTCACGTGTTAGATTTCAGCTTTGTCAAGTTGGACAAGGATTTGACTTACGCGGAGGAGCCAGTGGCTATTCTAGCCCGACATGTTCGTCAGTTGAGGTCGAAGAGTTATCCTTCAGTCCGAGTGCGGTGGAGAGGTTAGCCCGTTGAGGCAGCTACTTGGGAGTCTGAGTCAGACATGCGAAGTAGATATCCCCACCTGTTCACCAGCCCAGGTACTTTTCTATGTCCGTTTGAGGACGAACGATTGTTTTAGAGGTGGAGAATGTGATGACCCGATAGGTTATCTTATGTTCTAGAACCTAATTCTGTGCTTTGAACCCTTAAATACATCATTCTAGCCTTCTTCGATTTGCGTGCACAGTCCGGGTGTTTTTCCGGAAAATCTTTCATGTTAAACTTTGAGAAAAATGTGAAAGTTTTGCCTTAAGATCCATTAGAGTTGACTTCGGCCAAGATTTTGAGCAAACAGACCCAGATTCATGTTTTGACGGTCCCAGTGGGTCCGTATCATGATTTGGGACTTGGGCGTATGCCCGAAATCGAATTCGGAAGTCCATAGCTCGAGTTATCGCACTTTGTTAAAATTTGAAAGTTAAAGGCTTAATGACTTTGAAATGTTTAACCAATCTTTGACTTTTTGGATATCGGGTCTGTATTTTTGTTTCGGAACCCGGTGTACGTCCAATACTATATTTATGACTTGTCTGTCAAATTTGGTGAGAAACAGAGTTGGTTTGACGTGATTCGGACGTCCGGTTGTGAAATTAGAAGCTCATGATTTTCTTGAAAATTTCCATTGATTTGATGCTCAATTCGTAGTTCTAGGTGTTATTTTGGCGATTTGATCACGCGAGCAAGTTTGTATGATGTTTTTAGACTTGGGTGGATAATTGGTTTAGAACCTCGAGGGCTCGAGTGAGTTTCTGTTAGGCTATAGAGTGAAATTTTGACTTAGGAGTATGCTGGTGTATTTTAGATCTGGTGCAAGCCTCAGACCTCGCAATTGCGAGGTCAGGCTTCGCATTTGCGACCTCTGATGGGTTCGCATTTGTGAGCAACTCATCACATATGCGAAGAGTAGCTGGAGCACCTCAAGTTCACATTTACGAAAAAAGTTTCGCATTTGCAATGTGGGTCAGGGGATACAGTGATCGCAATTGCGATCAAACGGTCGCATTTGCGGAAGGTCAAAGTTCGCATTTACGAACAAATCATCGTAAATGCGATGACAGCAGGAATGGAAGGGACTTCGCATTTGCGATTATTTCTTCGCATTTGCAGAGCTCGCATTTGCGAAACCCAGGTCGTAAATGCGACATCTGCAACTGACCAAATAGTTGAGAAAACGGAATTTTTATTCATTCTCTCAAATTTTCAATCTTAGAAACCCTAGAGGCGATTTTTCAAAAACCTCTTCTTCCCCAAATCATTGGTAAGTGATTCTACACTAGTTTCTTTCAATCTTTCATTTCATTTCCAAAAATTTCAACCAAATATCTTGTGTTTTCATGTGGAAATTGGGGGTTTTGGGTAGAATTTGGGATTTTTATAAAATGGGGATTTAGACCTCAAATTGAGGTCAGATTCCAAAACAAATTACATAACCGGGCTCGTGAGTGAATGGGTGTTCATATTTTGTGACCTTTAACCGATTTCGAGATGTGGGCCCGGGGAGACCTTTTAGGCCGATTTTCTAATTTCTTGCTTTAGCTTTGATTTCATTAATTAGATCAGTTTCTTATTGTTGTATTTATGGTATGTAATTGGTTCTGGTTATATTTGGGGCATTCGGATTCGAATATTCGTGGATAGGCATTGGTACTGATTGATTGAGCTTGGTTCGAGGTAAGTGGCTTGCCTAACCTTGTGTGGGAGAAATCCCCTTAGGATTTGGTACTTTTGTTATATGTGAGCGTCGTGTATGTGAAGTGACGAGTACGTACACGGGCTATATTGTTGTAAAACCCGATTTTTACTGAGAATCGATATGTTTTACTTTTAATTTGAGTTATACCGTTTTAATGAGTATTAGTCTGTTTCCATTCTTAATTGAGCTATTCCAACATGTGCAGTTATCCTATTTTGTCTAATATCGCATGTCTACGTGCTTTAACTGCTTATTTGAACTCTGTGAAGCATGCCTAGTTGATTTCCGATTTTCCTTGTTCTTTATCAGTATTAACTGTTGAAATCTTGCGGTACCTCGGGAGTTCTCCCTGCATATTTACTTTTGAGACTATGAGGCGGTTCCTCAGAAATATTCACTGCACATTTACTTTTGAGACTACGAGGCGGTACCTCGAGAGTTCGGCCTGCATATTTACTTTTAAGACTAAGAGGTGGTTCTTCGGGAGTTCTCTCTGCACATTTACTTTTGAGACTACGAGGCGGTACCTCGGGAGTTCTTCCTGCATATTTACTTTTGGGACTACGAGGCGGTACCGCAAGAGATCCCCCTGCACATTTACTTTTGATACTACGAGGCGGTATCTTGGGAGATCTCCTCGCATATTTACTTTTGGGACTACGAGACGGTATCTTGGGAGATCTCCTCGCATATTTACTTTTGGGACTACGAGACGGTATCTTGGGAGATCCCCTGTTGAGTATTTATTTATTTTTGACTACGAGATGGTATTTCGGGAGTGCCCCTGTTGTTATCACATTGTCCTGTGTTATTATTTCTCTGT
This sequence comes from Nicotiana otophora, assembly GCA_000715115.1. Lineage (NCBI taxonomy): Eukaryota > Viridiplantae > Streptophyta > Magnoliopsida > Solanales > Solanaceae > Nicotiana > Nicotiana otophora. Next base: position 65,332 of record AWOL01S0041395.1, on the reverse strand, counting down.
GAATTCTTTCTGTTAAATTTCCCGTTTTACTTCATTTTATTATATCATATGTCATATTATTATATCCCAGTAGGGCTCGGACCTGACCTCGTCACTACTCTACCAAGGTTAGGCTTGGCACTTACTGGGTACCGTTATGGTGTACTCATGCTACTCTTCTGCACATATTTTGTGTGCAGATCTAAGTGCTTCTTATCAGACTCGCTATTAGCTGAGAGTGCTTGCTGCTATACGGAGACTTCAAGGTAAATCTGCGGCCTTCGCAGACCTCGGAGTCCCCCTCTATTCTCTCCTATGTCATTTACCTTTCGTATTTCTTTTATTAGACTCGGGTGTATAGAGATTCTAGTTTTCCTTCTATAGCTTGTGACTTATGATGTTCCAAATTTTGGGAAGACTGTGTATTTATAGAGTATTGGTTATTGTACATGCCTAGTTATTCCGTTATCCACTGCTGTTAGATGCCAAGTTTTACTTTTGTTTTGTTATTTTCTGTAATTTGTTAGGCTTACCTAGTCGTAGAGACTAGGTGCCGTCATGACATTATACGGAGGGAGTTTGGGTCATGACACAGTGAGAGCAACACCAATCAACTAGTGATTTAAATAGCAAGGCGGCAAGAACACCATAAATATTGCTCAAACGAATAATAACCATAAGTACAACCAATTAATCAAGTCCTTCAAAATATACATCTTCTATCTATAAGTTTTTCAAATAAAAGTCTTTAGAATGTAATCTGTACAATTAAATATATCTCGAATATAATTCCTTCAAATAAATATCTTACGCAAATAATTCTTTCAAATATAATTCTTTCGAGTAAATATCTTTCGAATATAATTCTTTCAAGTAAATACCTTTCGAATATAATTCTTTCAAGTAAAGTCACCATGTGACACCTCATTTAACTTTCCTGGTGTGAGAAATATATTCAACCTATCACATCAAATGGCACGGCAATACCTTCATGCACTTGTCTCATTCCCACCCAATATATATATATATATATATATATATATCGAATCAATTGGCACGGCAACACCCTTTGTGCATTTATCTCTTTCTCACTGAGCATACATATAATAATACCAACTAGGTGGGAGAAATGTCAATAACAATAAAAGAAATAAAGTGGGAGGCACACATAAAGCAACAATGACTACAAGTCACATAGAAAACATAGGAGCACAATAACATCCCATGATAAAGGCATGAGTGCATACACAACGAAAAGATATCACAATATAATGTATGTCTCTTGTCCTCAGTAACGATCCGGCCGGTTGTTTTGAGAGTAATAACCCTGATCCCCTATTAACTACTTCCCCCGTATCGTTTTCTGCTTATGTCACTTGTCGATAGGTTTTGTTTTTGGTTTCAGATTGTTTTGGGACACTTAGTCCCTAAACGGAAGCTTAAGCATTAGGATTTTGGGACTACGAGTCGGTATCTCAGGAGATCCTTTGCTGTTTATCCCTGTGTGTTGCATTGTTATATCGTTGTGTTTTCTTTTTTGTTAAATTCCAGTCTCTTATTATACTCTTATATTTTCCTGCTTTATTTATTATATACTAGCGGGCCTGCCTGACCTCGTCATTACTCTACCGAGGTTAGGCTTGCCACTTACTGGGTACCGTTGTGGTGTACTCATGCTACTCTTCTGCACATATTTTTGTGTGCAGATCCAGGTGCTTCTAATCAGCCCTGCTACTAGCTGAGAGTGCTTGCTATAGTACGGAGATTTCAAGGTACATCTGCCGCGTCCGCAGACCTCGGAGTCCCCCTCTATTCTCTCATATGTCATTTACCTTCTGTACTTCTTTTGTTAGACTCTGGTGTATAGAGATACTAATTTCCTTCTGTAGCTTGTGACTTATGATGTTTCGGGTTTTGGGAAGACTGTGTATTTATAGAGTATTGGTTATTGTACATGCCGAGTGGCATTATTACAAGTTATTTAGTTATCCACTGCTGTTAGTTGCCAAGTTTTACTTTCGTTTTGTTATTTTGTGCAATTTCTTAGGCTTACTTAGTCGTAGAGAGTAGGTGTCATCACGACGTTATAAAGAGGTAGTTTGGGTAGTGATAAGTTGGTATCAGAGCTCTAGGTTCATAGGTGTCGTGAGTCACAAGCCGATCTATTAGAGTCTCGCGGATCGGTACAGAGACGTCTGTACTTATCTACGGGAGGCTATGGAACTGTTAGGAAGAATTATACTTCTTTGATTCCTTGTCGCGCAAAATTTATTGACATCAAAAATTCTAAACTTTTGTATTCTATTCTCTCACATATGGTGAGGACACGTACATGTGGATCTGATGACCAGGCACCCGCGCCCACTGCTAGAGCCGCGAGAGGTCGGGGCCAGGGTAGAGGCCGAGGGCGTCCACACGGTGCATCCAGAGCACCCGCATGAGCTACTACAGAGGAGCCCCTAGTGGTTCTAGCTGGAGGGAAGGCACCTGAGGTGCCTATTGCTGCACCAGCTCTCCAGGAGCCTTTAGCCCAGTTTCTGAGCATGTTCAGCATCTTAGCTCAGCCCAAATTGATCCCACTTGCTCCTACCACATGTCAGGCCGGGGGAGGAGCACAGACTCCCATCACCGGTACTCCAGAGCAGCAGGCTCAGGTCTACCAGGCCAAAGCGTTCATCCCTATACAGCCGGTAACTCCGGTTCAACACGAGACTAGGACAACCGCTTCTGAGACGGAGCAGCACAGACTTGATAGGTACAAGAAGTACCACCCACCTACCTTCAGTGGATTGGCTACAGATAATGCTCAGGGTTTTCTGGAGGAGTGTCATCGTATTTTTCATACTATAGGAGTAGCGGAGATGAGTGTGGTTTCTTTTACCACCTTCCAGCTTATATGAGCAGCCTATCAGTGGTGGCGTGCTTATGAGTTGAGTAGTTCGGATGAGGCAGCTTCACTTACATGGACTCAGTTCTCGCATATGTTTTTGAGAGAGTATGTCCCTTAGAGCCTCAGGGATGCATGGGGCACGGAGTTTGAGCAGCTGCGCCAGGGTGCTATGACTGTGTGAGAGTATGCAGTTCATTTTAGTGATTTGGCCAGACATGCACCGGCCTTGGTTGCAACTGTTCGAGAGAGGGTTCGTCGGTTTATTGAGGGACTCCACCCCAGTATCCGAATTAGTATGGCCAGGGAGTCTGAGATGGATATTTCTTATCAGCAGGTTGTGAGTATTGCCAGGAGATTGGAGGGCATGCTTGCCCGGGATAGAGAGGAGAGGGATGCCAAGTGGTCTCGAGAGCCTGGCACTTACAACGATACTCATGCCCCAACTAAAGTTCGACATGGTAGGGGTTATGTAAGTCGTCTCATTCATTCAGCTCTTCCAACCGCCAGTGGTGTTCCAGCCTCTGTTAGGCTCCAGGAGCCTTATTATGCACCACCAGTATCTAGTGTGCCTCCTGCCCGGGGTGATTGTAGCGTCCAGTCCAGCAAACCTGGCCCGAGTCAGTCACAGCAGCCACGCTCTCCGAGGGGTTGTTTTGAGTGTGGCGACACTCGCCATACAGTAAGGGATTTCCCCAGCTTTAGGAGGGGTGCACCTCCGCAGACTTCTCAGCCACCACGTGTTCCACCGGGTCCTCAGGCTATTATTCCAGCACTAGCTACCACCCCACCTACTCAGCCAGCTTGAGATGGAGGTCGAGGTTTCCCTAGAGGGGGAGTCCAGGCCAGATATTATGCTCTTTCGACTCGTACAGAGGTAGTTGCTTCCGACTTTGGCATTACAGGTATTGTTCCGGTCTGTCATAGAGATGTGTCAGTATTATTTGACCCAGGCTCTACATATTCCTATGTGTCCTCCTATTTTTCCCCGTATTTGGGCGTATCTCGGCATTCTTTGAGTTTCTCTATTTATGTGTCTACTCCTATGGGAGATTCTCTTGTTGTGGACCGCGCATATCGATTGTGTTTGATTACTCTTAGTGATTTTGAGACCAGAGCCGATTTCTTATTACTAAGCATGGTAGACTTTGATGTCATCTTGGGCATGGACTGGTTGTCGCCCCATTGTGCTATTCTTGATTGTCACGCTAAGACTGTGTTACTGTCTATGCCAGGTTTTCTGTGATTTGAGCAGAGAGGTACCTTAGAGTATACTCCCAGCAGAGTTATTTCATTTTTAAAGCTTAACGAATGGTTGAGAAGGGGTGTGATGCGTATCTAGCTTATGTGAGAGATGTTAGTATTGATACCCCCACAATTGAGTCAGTTCCAGTAGTGAGGGACTTTCCAGATGTGTTTCCAGATGATCTTTCGGGCATGCTGCCCGACATAGATAGACATAGATATTGATTTTGGATTGATTGTTGTCGGGCACTCAACCCATCTCTATTTCTCCATATCGTATGGCTACTTCTGAGTTGAAGGAGCAGTTACAGGAGTTGCTTGATAAGGGCTTTATTCGGCCCAGTGTGTCACCTTGGGGTGCTCCTGTCTTGTTTGTGAAGAAGGAGGATGATTCTATGCGTATGTGCATTGATTATCGCTAGCTGAACAAAGTTACAGTGAAGAACATGTATCCATTGCCTCGTATTGATGACTTATTTTATCAGTTACAGGGTGCTAGAGTGTTTTCCAAGATTGACTTATGTTCCGGCTATCATCCATTGAAGTTTTGGGAGCTAGATATCCTGAAGACTGCTTTCAGGACTCGGTATGGTTACTACGAGTTCCTAGTGATATCATTTGGGCTGACCAATGCCCCAGCATCTTTTATGCACTTGATGCACAGTGAGTTCCGGCCCTACCTTGACTCATTCATCGTTGTGTTTATTGACGACATTCTAGTGTACTCCCGGACTCGGGAGGATCATGAGCAGCACCTGATGACTGTGCTTCAGACCTTGAGAGAAAAGAGGTTATATGAAAAATTTTCAAAGTGTGAGTTTTGGCTAGACTTAGTGGCATTCTTGGGTCATGTAGTATCTAGTGATGGGATCCAGGTGGACACGAAGAAGGTGGAAGTAGTGCAGAGTTGGCCAAGACCGCCATCAACTATGGAGATCCGGAGTTTTCTTAGTTTGGCGGGGTATTACCGTCGTTTTGTAGAGGGATTCTCATCTATTGCAACACCTATGACCAGACTGACCAAGAAGGGTGCTCCGTTTAGGTGGACAGAGGAGTGTGAGGAGAGCTTTCAAAAGCTCAAGACAGCTTTGACTATAGCCCCAGTATTGGTATTGCCTATAGGTTCGGGGTCTTATACTGTATATTGTGATGCATCATAGATTGGCCTCGGTTCGGTGTTGATACAGGACGGTAGGGTGATTGCCTACGCGTCCAGACAGCTGAAGGTACATGAAAAGAACTATCTTGTCCACGACCTTGAGTTAGCAGCTATTGTTCATGCCTTGAAGATATGGAGAAACTATTTGTATGGTGTTCCTTGTGAGATCTACACCGATCACCAGAGTTTGTAGCATCTGTTCAAGCAAAAGGATCTTAATTTGCATCAGATGAGGTGGTTAGAGCTACTTAAGGATTATGATATCAACATTTTGTACCACCCTGGGAAGGCCAATGTGGTGGCTGATGCTTTGAGTTGCCGGGCAGAGAGTTTGGGGAGCTTAGCATATCTACCAGCAACAGAGAGGCCCATAGCGTTTGATGTTCAGGCCTTAGCCAGCCAGTTTGTGAGATTTGATATTTTTGAGCCGAATCGAGTCTTGGATTGTGTGGTCTCTCGGTCTTCTCTTTATGATTGTATTAGGGAGCGTCAGTATGATGACCCCCATCTGCTCGTCCTTAAGGACACGGTCCAGCACGGTGATGCTAAGGAGCTCACCATTGAGGATGATGGTGCATTGAGGATGCAGTGCAGGCTTTGTGCCCAATGTAGATGGTTTGCGTGAGTTGATTCTCTAGGAGGCTCACAGTTCGCGGTACTTCATTCATCCGGGTGCCGCGAAGATGTATCAGGACATGAGGCAGCATTACTGGTAGAGGAGGATGAAGAAGGACATAGTGGAGTTTGTGGCTTGGTGTCTAAATTGCCAGAATGTGTATGAGCATCAGCGGCCGGGTGGATTGCTTCAGAAGATAGAGATTCCGGAGTGAAAATGGGAGCGGATCACTATGGATTTCGTTGTTGGACTCCCACAGACTCAGCAGAATTTTGACGCAGTTTAAGTGATTATGGATAGGCTGACCAAGTCATCTCATTTCATTCCTGTGATGACTACCTATTCTTCCGAGCAGTTAGCTCGAATTTATATCCGTGAGATTGTCAGGCTTCATGATGTACCGGTATCTATCATCTCTGACTGGGGTACACAGTTTACATCACGGTTCTGGAGAGCTATACAGCAGGAGTTGGGTACTCGGGTTGAGCTGAGCACAATATTTCACCTTCAGACGGACAGACAGTCCGAGCGTACTATTCAGATACTGGAGGATATGCTCTGTGCGTGTGTGATAGATTTTTGAGTTTCTTGGGATCAGTTCTTTCCACTTGCGGAGTTTGCCTACAACAATAATTATCGGTCGAGCATCCAGATGGCATAGTATGAAGTTGTGTATGGTAGGCTGTGTCGGTCTCCAGTGGGTTTGTTCGAGCCAGGCGAGGCTAGATTATTGGGTACAGACTTGGTTCAGGATTCCCTGAATAAGATAAAGGTGATTCAGGATCGACTTCGCACAGCCCAGTCCAGACAGAAGAGTTATGCAGATCGGAAGGTTCGCAATGTTGCATTCATGGTTGGAGAGCGGGTCTTGCTTAGGGTTTCGCCTATGAAGGGCGTTATGAGGTTCGGGAAGAAGGGCAAGCTGAGCCCAAGGTTCATTGGTCCATTTGAGGTGTTGCGGCGAGTTAAAGAGGTTGCTTATGAGCTTGCCTTACCTCCCAGTCTAGCAAGAGTTCATCCGGTATTCCATGTTTTTATGCTCCGGAAGTATCACAGTGATCCGTCTCATGTGCTGGATTTCAGCTCAGTCCAGTTGGACAAGGATCTATCTTATGTTGAGGAGCTAGTCGCTATTTTGGACAGGCAGGTTCGAAAGCTGAGGTCAAAGAACATTGCTTCCGTGAATGTTTAGTGGAGGGGTCAACCGATCGAGGAGGTGACTTGGGAGACTGAGCAGGATATGCGCAACCGTTATCCTCATCTTTTCACCACTTCAGGTATGTCTTTATGCTGGTTCGAGGACGAACGATTATTTTAGCGGGGGAGGATGTAACGACCCAGCCGGTCGTTTTGAGAGTAATAGCCCCGATCCCCTATTAACTGCTTCCCCCGTATCTTTTTCTGCTTATGTGACTTGTCGGGAGGTTTTGTTTTTGGTTTCATAGTGTTTTGGGACACTTAGTCCCTAAACGGAAGCTTAAGTCTTAGGATTTTGACCGTAGTCGGAACTGCGTGAAAACGGCTCTAGAATGGAGTTTTTTTGGTTCTATTAGCTCCGTTGGGTGATTTTGGACTTAGGAGCGTGTTCGGACTTTGAATTTGAGGTCTGTAGCTGATTTAGGCTTGAAGTGGCAAAAGTCAAATTTTTGAAGATTTTGACCGGTAGTGAACTTTTTGATATCGGGGTCGGATTCTGATTCCGGAAGTTGGAGTAGGTCCGTAATGTCAATTATGACTTGTGTGCAAAATTTGAGGTCAATCGGACGTGATTTGATAGGTTTCGACATCGGTTATAGCAATTTAAAGTTTCAAGTTTATTAAGTTTGAATTTGACAGTGATTCGTGTTTTGAGGGGGCCTTGGATGCGTTTCAGATGCTTATCGGATTGAATTTGGACTTAGGCTAGTTGCTGAAGATTTTCTGGTTTCTGGTGTTTTCGCACCTGCGGAGTGGAGACCGCAGGTGCGGGATCGCATGTGCGGAAGGAGGAGCGCATGTGTAGTTTGGTCAAGCTTGGTCTATGAGTGCAGGTGCGAAATGGGAGCCGCATCCGCGCATCCGCAGATGCGGAGGATTGACCGCATTAGCGAAAAGGGGCGGCCTGGGAAGAGTCGCAGATGCGGAGGGTCATCCGCAGAAGCAGGCCCTGGTCCGCAGAAGCGGATCCTTGGACCTTAAGCCATCTCTGCACCTGCGATGGAAATTCTATAGGTGCGGCATCGCAAGTGCGACTGGTGGTCCGTAGGTGCGAGATCACTCAGCAGAAAAGAGGAAATTTCGAGGGTTTGGTCTCATTTTTATTTTTGGACTTTGAGAGCTCGGATATGGGCGATAATTTCGGAGATTTTCAGAGAAAACTTTTGGATAACGATTCTTAATCCATTTATGGTTATATTCCGCTAATCTATCATTGATTCCATCCCTTAATTTCGAATTTGGGATAAAACATTTGGTAAAATGGGAGAAGTTCTTCAAACAAATATTTGAGTTTCGATTCGGATTTGGATATCGGATTTGGATAATTTTGGTATGAGTGAACTCGTGAGTGAATAGATATTCATATTTTGTGACTTTTACCCGATTTCGAGACGTGGGCCCGAGTTGACCTTTTGGGACGATTTTCGAAATTGTTGTTAAAGTCTTGATTTCATTAATTAGATTAGTCTATTATAGTTGTATTTATGATATGTAATTATTTTTGGCTAGATTTGGGTCATTCGGAGTCGGATATTCGTGGAAAAGGCATTATTACCGATTGATTGAACTTGGTTCGAGGTAAGTGGCTTGCCTAACCTTGTGTGGGGGAAATCCCCTTAGGATCTGGTACTGTCGTGATATGTGAGCGTTGTGTACGTGATGTGACAAGTAGGTACACTGGCTATTTGTTGAAAACCCCGATTTATTTTACTGAGTAGCGACCTGTTTTTCCTTTAATTTGAGTTATACCGTTTAAATGAGTATTAGTCTGTTTTCTTTCTTAATTGAGCTATTCCAGCATGCGTAGTTATCCTGTTTAGTCTAATATCACATGTCTACGTGCTTTAACTGCTTATTTGAACTTTGTGAAGCATGCCTAGTTAATTTCCTGCATTTCCTTCTTCTTTATCAATCTTAAATGTAAAAGTTTTTCTGTTAACTATGGTATTTATCGGTTGAGCTGTGTGTTTACTTTTGAGACAACGAGGCGGTTTCTTGGGAGTTCTCCCTCCATATTTACTTTTGAGACTACGAGGCAGTACCTCGGGAGTTCTCCATGTATACTTACTTTTGAGACTACGAGGCGATACCTCGGGAGTTCTCCCTACATATTTATTTTGGGACTACGAGACGGTATCTCGGGAGATACCCTGCTGTTTATCCCTGTATGTTGCATTGTTATATCGCTGTGTTTTCTTTTTTGTTAAATTCCAGACTCTTATTATACTGTTATATTTTCTTGCTTTATTTATTATATACCATCGGGCCTGACCTGACCTCGTCACTACTCTACCGAGGTTATGCTTGGCACTTACTGGGTACTGTTGTGATGTACTCATGCTACTCTTATGCACATATTTTTATGTACAGATCTAGGTGCTTCTTATCAGCCTCCCTACTAGCTGAGAGTGCTTGCTGTTGTACGGAGACTTCAAGGTACATCTACCGCGTCCACAAACTTCGGAGTCCCCCTTTATTCTCTCCTATGTCTTTTACCTTCCGTACTTCTTCTGTTAGACTCTGGTGTATAGAGATACTATTTTCCTTCTGTAGCTTGTGACTTATGATGTTCCGGGTTTTAGGAAGACTGTGTATTTATAGAGTATTGGTTATTGAACATGCTGAGCGGCATTGTTACTAGTTATTTAGTTATCCACTGCTATTATTTGCCAAGTTTTACTTTCGTTTTGTTATTTTGCGCAATTTGTTAGGCTTACCTAGTCGTAGAGAGTAGGTGTCGTCACGACGTTATACGGAGGAAGTTTGGGTCGTGACATCCTTGCCTGCACGGAAACACCCTTCGTGCCATGAATATATGACAATATAAAAATAATGGCACGACATCACCCTTCGTGCTTTTACTCTCATCCTCATGTGATAATATAATTGAAATGGCACGACATCACCCTTCGTGCTTTTACTCTCATCCTCATGTGATAATATAATTGAAATGGCACGACATCACCCTTCGTGATTTACACTCTCAAATGGCACGGAATCACTCTTCGTGCTTTACACTCTCAAATGGCACGGCATCACCCTTCGTACTTTATACTCTCCCTCACATGACAATGTATATGAAATGGTACGGCATCACCCATCATGCTTTACACTCTTCCTTGCCAAGCACATGTATATCATTAACAAGCAAGGTAGGAAGTATAAAATACATCAAGGAGGGTGTTTAGACGATAACACAATACAACAATTCATATCACAATTTGCCAATCGGCCACAACCAACTCCAAAGATACAACAAAAATCAATTAATTTCACAGCAAATAATCCAAGGCTCCACACAACGTATATAAAATTTCAAAAACAACAATAGAGATGAAAAAGTAACTCAGCATAGGATAGCACCTTCTTTAATCAAAAATTTTGATAAATATATAAATGCCTCTTTTTATGCTTATTTAATTAATTATTTGCAAATGGAAAATCCATAATGAAATTAATTCCAAGAGATATCAAATCAACAAACACACGGAATTCACATAAAAATATTCAAGTGCCAATCACCCCAAATTATCATATAAAATACAAACTCGACAAACAAGGATTGAGGCATGACAAATAAAGGATTTACTATGTTCCAACAATTTTCCAATTTAATACATAAGGGTGTCTATGAATTTAAACTGATATAATTTACACATATAAACCAAGTACGTACTCGTCATCTCACGTACATAATTTTCAATCACACAATTTTCACATAAGACTCAATGCCTAAGGAAAATTTCTCCCACTCAAAGTTAGGCAAGATACTTGCCTTTTTGAAGTTAACCCGATATTCGAAAATAGTCTTCTTGCATGAAATGACCTCCAAACGGCTCAAATCTAGCCAAATAATTTATATAACTTCATTAAAATTCATCGGATACAATTCCGGATAATAAAACGTCGACTTAAAATTTTATTCTAAATAGTCAACCAAAAGTCAACGCGTGACCCGCCTCTCGGAACCCGGCATAATTTTCACGAAATCCAAATGCCCATCAATTTTATCAAATTCTGATAACGAATTGACCTTCAAATCTTAAATTTTTATTTTTGAAAAGTTTTACAAATTTCTCCATTTTCTTCTATATGATTCACTAATAATTGTTGAAAATAACCATGGCATGATGAAGTATAATCAATTTTGGATATAGAACACCTACCCCAATCCATATGGTAAATATCAGCTCACAAATCGTTTCAATCCGAGCTCCATAGCTCCAAATATGTTTAAATGGCCGAAACCCCAAAATATAGCTTTTGCCTAGATAGGTCGCATCTTTAAAATGCGACCTACTTCAACTTATTTCCAACCAGAAATTGCAGTGAAATTTGCAGTACTAGCCTTCAGTCAATCGATCATAGCTTTTTGTACGAATGTCCAAATGATGAATAGTTTAACTTTGTGGAAATTAGACACCAAGGGCTACAACTTTCATGCTTTTCTTATCTCACAATCTATATTATCTCGCAATTCCTTATAGATTGTGAGATATAAGCTCCCAAAGTCAGCCCTGTACAGCAGAAATTTCTGGCGATCCACACTGCTATAGCCAAAATTTGCAGTACTAACCTTCAGTCAATCGATCCTAACTTTCTGTACAAATGTTCAAATGATGAATGGTTTATCATTCTGGAAACTAGAATCAAAGAGACAAAATTTTTATGTTTTGATAATTTCTAGATTCCTTATATATTTTGAGATATAAGCTTTCAAAGATAGCTCTGCGCATCAGAAATTTCGCACATTGCTGTCAAAAATCAGCCGTTAAAAATGATCTGAAACCACTCCGAAACTCATCCGACCCCCTCGGGACCCCGTTCAAACACACCAACAAGTATCCAAACATATTATAGACTTAGTTGAGGTATCAAATCACATCAAACAACACTAAGAACACGAATCACACCCCAATTCAAGCTTAATAAAAACTAACGAATTCCAAATTTTACATTCGACGCCGAAACCTATCAAATCAATCCGGAATGACCCCAAATTACGCATGCAAGTCATAAATGACATAATGGAGATGTTTCAATTTCCATAATTAAATTTTGACCCCGATATCAGTAAAGTCAACTCCCGGTCAAACTTTCCAAAAATCTTCTATTTTCCACCTTTCGCCAAAATGCACTGAATTGTCCTACGGACATCCAAATCCAAATTCGGACATGCTCCTAAGTACGAAATCACCATACGAAACTATTTGAATCATCAAAATTCTATTTCATAGTTGTTTGCTCAAAAGTCACATCTTCGGTCACACTTTAGAAATTCAAGCTTTATAAAATGAAACCTTTTGTTTGTTTTTCAAAAACTAACGAAAAACGTGCCTACATACCTCGGAATAACTTCAAATTTTGTACATAAGTCATAAATATTGTTACAAAGCTTATCAAACTCTCATAATCCAAATCGGGACCCGGTATCAACAAAAATCCAATTATGGTCAAATTTAGGAATTCTTTAAACCTTTAAATTTCTAGTTTCCGTCAAATGGTGATAATTCAAGGCAGGGACTTCCAAAATTGATTCTGGGCATACGCTCAAGTCCTAAATCATGATACGAACCCTCCAAAACTGTCAAAACACTAATCCGGGTTCGTTTGCTCAAAATATTGACCGAAGTCAACTCAAATGAGTTTTAAAGGCAAAATTTCATATTTTCTTTGGTTTTTCACATAAAATTTTTCCAAAGAAAGATACGGATTGTGCATGCAAATCGAGGAAGGATGAATGGAGCTATTCGAGATCTCAAAATATATTAATAAAAGGTTAAAATTAAAAATAACCTATCGGGTCATCACAACATCTACTAGGAAGAAGAAGAGTCACAGGTAGAACAATTAAGAGAGAAACACCAGATGAAATGCAATACGTGGATAAATACCTAGGGTAGGGTTAAAGGTAGTGGTTGAAGGTAGGGTTACTAAATAGTGGTTGAATGTTGGTTAATACAATATTTTTCGGAAAAAGAAAGGTTGAATGTAAGGGTTGAAGGTACAGTTTTAAATACTAAGATAGGGGTTGAAGGTAGGGGTTTAAGTTGCAAATTGGATTTTTTTTCATTTTTAGTAATGTCAAGATGTTAGTATTTTAGTCCTTAGTTTTGTACTGATTTTGTCAAGTCTTTCACTTATGTACTAGTTGCAACTAGTCACATTTTGTTAGTCTAGTCCTATAGATTCAAAGCAAGTAACATTAAAATAAAGCATTTAATAATGACAATTATAATACCAAACGTTTAAACTCATTACAAAACAAAGTCAATAAATTCAAAATATATCTATCTCAAATCAAATTAAAATAAGTTCCAAACTTAAATCATCTCAAACTAAATGGTCAAGTCTTCCAATTCCCAGTTTGCTTCATTGTTTAGATCAGGCAAGCTACTCTGTGATGGTACTGTTGCATCATCTTGCTGTAATTAGAGTAAAGAAGACTAATAAGTATAAGCAATGTATTTACATATTACCTCAGTTCCTTCCGCTAGCCGAGAAGTTCCACCACTTCTACCACTACCTCTACCACCACCTCTACCCTTCCTATTACGTCTAACTCCACTTCCACCACCCGTTTGTGAACTTTTAAAGTATGAATCAATTCGCCCTCTATATCTATTTAACCTTGGACGTCCACGAGAAGCTACGCCCTCACCCTTTCCACCACCCGTTTGTGAACTTCTAAAGTATGAATCAATTCGCCCTCTATATATATTTAACCTTGGACGTCCACGAGAAGCTACGCCCTCACCCTCAACCCTACTCCCACCCACACCATCATGTATATCTTCCAATTCCCAATTTGGAACTATCATATCATCATCTCAATTCAAAAGGTTATGCTCCAATTTTTTCAAATCATACTTAATATATTGTCTCGTCACTTTAGTTTCCAATGCAATATCACAAACCTATTCAAAATGCTTCACTAGTTCCCTGTACATCATGTATTCAGAAGTCATACGTGGGTAACTGTAACGACCCAACTTGTCATTTTAGGCATTCACATTCTTTTCAATTATTTTAAGTCTTGAGTAGCTTCATATGATGTGTCATGACATGTGTGAATCATCAGTTTGGTTTTCAGGTGTTTCAGAATTTGTTCGGAATGATGAAGCTCATGTTTGAAACTTTAAGTTGGAAGAGTTGACCAAGTTTAAATTTTTAGTATTTGACCTCGGCTCAGAGTTTTGATGATTCTTGTAGGTCCGAATGGTGATTTTGGACTTGGGTGTATGCCCGAAAGTTCATTTGGAAATTTCTAGAAGGTTTCGACACCAATTAACGAAAGTTGGAAATTTGGAGGTTTAAAATGTTCATAAGTTTGACCGGAAGTTGACTTTGATAATATTGGGTTCGGATTTTGGTTAAAAATATTTCAATAGCTTTTCTATGTCATTTATGACTTGTACGCAAAATTTGAGTTCATTCCAGATTGATTTGATATGTTTCGGCACGAGATTTGAAAGTTGAAAATTTTAAAGTTCTTTAAGTTTGAATTGAGGTGTTATTCGTCATTTCGATGTTATTTGATGTGATTTGAGGCCTCGAGTAGGTCCTCGTTATGTTATTGAACTTGTTGGTATATTTGGACGGGGCCCCGAGGGGCTCAGATGGGTTTCGGGCGAGGTTCAGACCATTTCGTCGCATGATTCACTTGGCTAAGGCTACTTGTTCTGGTGTGGCCGCATCTGCGGATAATTGGTCATAGAAGCGACTTTGCAGATGTGGGGTTTTCATTGCATAAGTGTGAAGGGGAAGCTGGGCATGAGGATCACAGGTGCAGGTGCTTGAGCGCATCTGCGCGACCACAGATGCGGTTCAACGTGCGTAGGAGTGCGATCGCAGAATTGGGTATCAGATCGTAGAAGTAGTGGTTGCTGGTTTAAGGATTTTTCGCAAAGGAGAAATAGGTACCGCAGAAGCAGGGGTCGCAGATGCGATGATTTTATTGCAGATGCGATAACCGCTAGGCAGACCAATAATTCGAGGTCTTTGGTTTCTTTTTTCATCTTCGGATTTTGGAGCTCGGTTTGGGCGACTTTGGAGAGGCATTTTTCCACATGACTTGGGGTAAGTACTCTTGACTCAATTGTGAATATATTTCATGAATTAATCTTCATTTTTGGCGTATGATTATTGATTTTTCAAGAGAAATCGGAGGAATTTTCTATAAATCCATAAAATGAATTTTCGAGTATTGAACACTGATTCAGAGTCGAATTTGAGTAAAATTTATATGGTTGGACATGTAATTGAATGAGTTGTTAGATTTTGTGAGTTTCGTCGAATTCTGGGACATGGGCCCCACTGTCGACTTTTCGAGCAGAGTTAGGTGTAATGACCCGACCGATCATTTTACCTTTTGGAAACCCATTCCCTAAAATAAAACTCCTCGAACATGATTTTATTAATTTATGACTCGCGAGGATGGTTGGTTCGCGATTTGAAAGTGTGTGGGTTGAAATCGGAACACTTGGTTCCTTAAGTTAGCTTTAAATGGACAAGTTTGACTTCGGTCAATATTTTGAGAAAATGACCCTGGAATCGGGATTTGACGGTTTCAATAGGTTCGTATGATGATTTTTGACTTGGGCGTATGTTCGGATAGGGTTTTGGGGGACCCGGGAGCATTTCGGCACCTAATAGTGAAAGTTGGTTCTTGAAGGTTTCTGAAGTTCTTTAAATTTGATTTGGAGTAGGTTTTGGTGATACCGAGGTCCGAATGGAATTCTGAGACCGGGAATAGTTCCATAAGGCCATTTAAGACTTGCACGCAAAATTTGGTGTCATTACGAGTTGATTTGATAGGAATCGGACGAGCAGAAGTCTTTTTAGAAGTTTTTGAATTCATAAGTCAATTCATGCATTTTGGCATCCGCTTCTTGGTTTTTGATGTTATTTCCTGATATTTATCGCTCGAACGAGTTTGTATGAGGTTATTAGACATATGTGGTTAGTTGGTGTGGAGCCCCGAGGACTCGGGTGAGTTTCGGACGTTCGAAAGGAATGAAAATACATCAGTTTTCTGGTGTTTCTTGGCAGCAGTTGCAGGTCTCGCAAATGCGAGAAATTGTTCTCAAATGCGAACCTCGCATTTGTGAGAAGGGCTTCGCAATTGGGAAGAAGCCATACCTAGGCAGTGTTCACATTTGCGACACATTTGATGCTTTTACGATCCCAGCAGAATTTGCATTTGCGACTCTTTGGTCCCATTTGCGACCCCAGCAGTTGAAGGCCAAGCTTCGCATTTGCGAGAGTTGTGTCGCATTTGCGACCCTCGTGTCGCAAATGCGACATCAGAGGCGTGTGCTTAGCTCATTCAATGTGCGACTTAGGCCATTTATCTCACTTGTCTTTCATCTCTTGGGGATTCTTGGAGCTTTTGGAAAAGGGTTTTCACCTAGCACTTTGAGGTAAGTAATTCCTATATAACATGAGTTACATACATAGATTATAGGTAGATTATAACTAGTAAACTTAGAAATCAAAGATTTAGATGAAAAACCTAGATTTTTATAAAAGTGAGATTTTAACCACGAAAATAGTTATGGAATTGGATAGAAATTATATATTTGAGTTCTTGAGATTATGGGTAACGTTTTCATCTGAAATTTCCGGAATCCGGGCACGTGGGCTCGCGGTGAATTTTAGAAATTTTACTATTTTGGATAGGGTAATTTATTAAATAGATGAATTTTGAATTATTGGACATATATTAATTATTTTATATAACTTTTGGATAGTTTCGAATTTTTCGGCATCGAATCGAGAATTTTACGCGACGCAATAATCGGAAAGTGGACTTTGAGATGAGGTAAGTCTCTTGTCTAATCTTGTGAGGGAAAAATTACCCCATAGGGATTAAATTGAATAATTGTTGCTAATTGCGGGGGCTACATACGCACGATGTGACGAGAGTCCATGCGTAGCTACTATTAATGCTAAAGTTTGGGTAGTTTAGAACTCAAAGCATGAATTACATGTGTACATTGTATTCTTTGTTTAATAAATATTAATTGATATATATAAGAATATATTGTGAATTGTAAGATAAAGATATTAAAGGATGGAAATTTCATATGCTTGATTTTTTGTTTAAATTAATTCATTGTTAAAAGAAATTGTTCTTCCTCCCGAATTTATCTTATAATAAATATACTCTCCTTCCGGAGGTACATAAGAAAATGTTCCCCTTTCTTGTGGAGCGGGCCGAATGCCTCGGCAGGATAGATGCATCTATGGATCGCGCCGCACGTCCCTCGGCAGTGTACACGACACTATGGATCGGGCTGTACGTCCTCGGCAGAAATCGTTCTTAATAATAATAATTGCACGATACTTTAATAGTTATTTCAGCTTGCAAAGCTAATTGATAAATTGGAGAATTCTTGAAATTTAATGAATTATTATTCCTGCTTGTTAAGGAATTAAATGTTATTCCTGTAAATGAGACTAATTGATAAATTAAAAATTATTTGAATTTAAGGAATTTAATTAATATATTGAGAATTGTTGCATTTGAAGGAATTTGATTATTTCCGCTGCTTAAATAAATTATTGTAAATTTTGTAAATCATGCTGATTTAAATATCCTAGTTGTATTTCAATTATTATTATTGACCCATAGTGAGTGTCAAAGTCGGTCATCTCGTCTCTACCACTTCGAGATTATGCTTGATACTTACTAGGTACACGTTGTTTACGTACTCATACTACACTTGCTGCACTTTTTGTGCAGGACCTGAGGCAAGTACTAGTGGGGGACCTATCGTCTTACACCCACGTTATCCATGGGCATAGTGGTGAGCTGCACTTTCTGAGCCGTTCTGCAGGTACTAGTGTCTCTCCTTGTATTTTTCATTCTATCTATTTCTATTTCAGACAGTATTTGAGGTTTTGTATAATCTACTAGATGCTCATACATTTGTGACACCATATCTTGGCACACACATTGGTAGAATTTGGTATTTTATTTTTTTCTTGGTTTTAAATTTTGT
The DNA here is from genome assembly GCA_000715115.1 of Nicotiana otophora. Classification (NCBI taxonomy): domain Eukaryota; kingdom Viridiplantae; phylum Streptophyta; class Magnoliopsida; order Solanales; family Solanaceae; genus Nicotiana; species Nicotiana otophora. The sequence goes on along the minus strand of AWOL01S0041395.1, from coordinate 47,243 downwards.
CAATATATGCTTAATTTATTAAGTTGGCTTGCCTAGCTGTAGTGTTGGGCGCCATCACGACCTATAGGTGAAATTGGGTCGTGACATTAGGATTTTTTATAAATTGTTAAATTGTAAGAATTTGAGTATATTTTAATTAATTTGCACATTGTTTGACTAGTTTCAAATCGTTTGGCTTGGAATTGAGGAGATAGGAAGGCGTTTGGAGGTTGATACGCACGGAATGGAGTTTCCGGAGTATTGTTTAGCTTGCTCGCCATTGGATTCAACTTGTTCGAGGTAAGTAACATTTCTAAACTTGGAGCTGAGGGTATGAACCCTGAATATACGTGTTATGTGATTTGTTTGGAGGTGCACACATGCTAGGTGACGAGCGTGTGGTGTGAACACCTAATATTTTACCGCACCCAAATTCGATACTATTTTAGTATAAACATTTCTTTTAGGTCTAATCTTAATATTTTAAACTTTTATCTTACTATTAATAGGTTTTATTTGAAAAAACATATATTAAAAACTATAAAAAATATTCACATTCTTAGGGTATAAATTTATTTCTATTTACAAGAGAAGAGAAAATTTACAAAAAATACTTGATTTCTTTTAATTTGAATTCAAATAAGTAAGCTATGGTATCTTTTCTTAGTAGTATATAAATTATATGTAAATATTTATTTTTTTTTCAAATATATTTTCTTAGTCTAAAAGAAGTGGGTTCATATTTGTATTATGTATTTTACTTTATTTTTTAGAAGTAAATAGAACAACATAAAAAAAAAAAGATCCTAGCTAAACCTACAGCCCTTACCCCTAAGAATTCCTTTCCCCATGATCTCCTTTCCCTAATCCCCACACTCCCTCACGTCCCCTCTCCCCCACTCACAGCACACACCTCATAATC
>AWOL01S0041395.1:6953-34601 GCA_000715115.1 Nicotiana otophora | reverse complement strand
CCCCCCCCACATTCTCACTCTTCTTCTCCATCAGCACACATACTGTTACACATTCTCTATATAAGTCATACATTTTAGATTAGTAGGAGAAGGATTTTTGAAAAGGACAGAAAATTAAGAAAGAAGAAAAGTACGAGAGAAGAGCAGTGTCTGATAAGGAAAAGGGAACAACTTTCAGCCATGGAGTCCACTACAAATCACCATTTTTAACATACCATTAATATCCCATAGCAGTAGTTCATCCTTTTTCTTCAATAACCAGCCACAAAACCCAACTAAAAGTTAAAATAATCCTATACATCATTGAAACACCCGGTGAAGCATTACTATTTGGTTTCGCGTCGAGGTTCACGGAGCAGCGAGGTTTCCGGCAACGCTCTGTTAGAGAGGTCCCTCAAGTTTTTCAGTCCAATTTTAGTAAAGGATTATTACTTTTTCTCTGTTTGAGTTCATCTCATGTTGATTTTGTCCACTGCTCTGTAAGCTTTCTTGGATTTTCTTAATATTAAAAGGTTTTAGAGGTCCGTTCTTCTTTCCTTCACTGTTTTGCTCTTTAATATCATGCTTTGTCAGCTTTCCTTAATCTCTTATGATTGTGTTGTTTGAATGCTTGTGTTAGTTCGTGAAAAAAATAATCTTCCTCAAAGCATGATGGTTTGGCTTATCTCATTAAATTTTGGTGCAATGCTTAATGTGTTGTTCTCTTTAAATAAGTCCTTATAAGTTAGTTTATTGTTATTATTATCTTTATTTCATGAAAGCTCGAATAAGAACCAGTAAGGTTATATTAATATCGTAGGCCATTTGATATCGTGCTTATAATAATGACAACCATATAATGAGGAAAATTAATTGTTAATTAATAAGAATTAGGATCACAATGCCATTAGTTTTTTTTTAATCAAACTTAGAAATAGAACAATCACAAATACGTTAGAAAAGCTTGAGACACACTTTAAATATTAGCCCATATTTTCATACCCGAACATTGGATTGATATGCTTAAGTAATAAAAGGGTCGTGTGCGCATTCCTGCATGTCGATGCCTTTAAATTTAAAATAATTATGTTTTAACCATGTGTACATTCCGTACCTTGGTTTAACATCTAACTTCAAAGAAGAATACCTTGTGTGCATATCGCATCTTGGTGAACATAATTAATAAAATATAATAATTAATTAAGTGATAATAGGCAAATCATAATCAATAAAATACAAGAATAGTCAAGAATTGATTTAAGCCGGACATTAGTCAATAGAAGCGACCGTGTTAGAATCATGGGACTCGAGGGGTGCCTTACACCTTCCCCTCGGTCAATAGAATTTCTTATTCAATCTTATATTTTCGTAGACCATAAATTAGGAGTCAAACCTTCCATCGGATGAGGTATTCAAATAAAAGCTGACTTGGAAAACCAAAACTCAATTCCAAGTGGCGACTCTAAATAATAAATAATCCCTTTTCAAAACATCAATTCGATTGGAAAAACTCTTCTAACTCAACCTCGTAATAAGGTTGTGTGGAAAAAAGAGGTGTGACATGTGGGCATGCACCGTAGAAATTGTGACGTAATTGATTCCGTAGAATTTTGTAGTCAAATAATCTTGGCATTGTCCATGCATTTTTATGTGTTAAAGAAATTGAGTTGAGAATCATCTTAAAAATCATGCTGAGAATCGTATTGATGTTGAATTATTTTTTTAAATTGTAATTTCATACTTAGTCATGTTCATCTAGTTGTGAGGATATTTATGGGATCGAGTTGCATGCCGCAGTAGCCTACATTGGCTTTATATATATTTATTATTAAATGGATCGGGGTTGCACGCCATAGCAGGCCTTATAGGCTTCATTGTTATGTGATCGGGTTGCACGTCGCAGCAGGCCTAAATGGCTTATTATATTAGCACTTGGGCTGAAGGAGCCCTCCGCAGTATGCACCCCACAAAGTGGATGGAGTTCCTTAGGCATGGAGTTTTCATATATATTCACTTTTGGGATGGAGTTTTCTGGGCATGGAGTTGTAACGATCCGATCGATCGTTTTGAGCATTTACACTTCGCCCGGTTGTTTGAGGGCATGAGTAGCTCTGTATGATGTATTATGACTTATGTAAATCATTGGTTTTGATTTTCAGGTTATTCGGAATTGATTTGAAAGAATGATTCTCAGCTAGAAGCTTTAAATTTGAAAGGGTTGACCAAGTTTGACTTTTTAGTATTTGACTTCGAATTGGATTTTTGATGGTTACGTTAGCTCCTTTGGGTTATTTTGGATTTAAGAGCGCGTCCAGATTGTGATTTGGAGGTCCGTAGTAGTGTTTGGCTTGAAATGGCGAAAGTTGAAATTTTAAAAAGTTTGACCGAGAGCGTACTTTTTGATATCGGGGTCAGATTTTTATTCCGGAAGTGGGAGTAGGTCAGTAATGGCAAATGTGACTTGTGTGCAAAATTTGAGGTCAATCGGACGTGATTTGATAGGTTCCGGCATCGGTTATGGAAGTTTGAAGTTTCAAAGTTTATTGAATTCGAATTGAAGTGTGATTCACCGTTCCAATGTTGTTATGTATGTTTTGAGGCCTCGAGTAGGTCTGTGTTATATTATGGGACTTGTTGGTATGTTTGGTTGAGGTCCCGGGGACTTCAGGTTGATTTCGGGTGGTTAACAGACCAAGGTTCGAAGTTGAAGGCAATGCTGGAACTGCTGCCTCTGGTGTGATCGCACCTGCGAGGGTCTTGGCCGCAGGTGCGATGTCGCAGGTGCGGCGCGGTTGGCGCATATGCGGGACTAGGGTTGGCCTGGGGAAAACGCAGGTGCGAAGGGGGAATGCGCATCTGCGAGTCTGCAGAAGCGAGAAGGGCATCGTAGATGCGAGGATTTGGAAGGCTGGATGTGTTCGCAGGCGCGCATTTTTGTCCGCAAAAACAGATGCACAAGTGCGAGCCCAGGCACCACAGGTGCGGAAATGCCCAGGCAGTGTTAAAAAATGATGGTTTTCGAGAATTTTCTCATTTTGGACATTTTGGAGCTCGGTTTGGGCAACTTTGGAGAGGAATGCTTCCAAACAACTTGGGTTAAGTGTTCTACATTTGGTTTTGGTTATATTTCATGAATCTATCTTCATTTTTGGTAATTGGATTGTGAATTTTAAAGAGGAAATTGGGGGTTTTGGCCTAAAATTTTATAAACGAATGTTTGAGTTTCGAACATCGAATTGGAGTCGGATTTGAGTGAAACTAGCGTGGTTGAACTCGTAAATGAATGGGTTGTCGGATTTTGTAAATTTTGTCGGATTCCGAGGTGCGGGCCCGGATTGGGCTTTTGGCCGATTTTGGGCTTTTGATTCAAGATTTGATCCTTTTCGATCGGGATTGGTTCCGTTAGTATTATTTGATGTATTTGAATTGCTTTTGGATAGTTTTGAGCCATTCGGAGGTCGCTACGTGTGTGATGGCATCTTTGGAGCAACGCTTGGCTTGCTCGGCATTGGTATTAGCTTATTCGAGGTAAGTAACTCTTCTAATCTTGGAGTTGAGGGTATGAACCTTGAATATACGTGTTATGTGTTTGATTTTGAGGTAGCGCACATGCTATGTGACTGGCATGTGGTCGTGCACCATGTGAACTGTGCTTTTCGTTATTTTTGTGGTACCGTGTAGTTACCTGAACTTGTCTGAATATCATGAAATCTCTACGTACTAGAGTTTTCGTGTTGTGATTATGTTAGAAATCATGTCTAGGCTACATGTTTATCCTGTTGGGACCCACTAAGGTCATTTCTGTTGTTGAGTAATTTGCTTTCATTGCATTACATACTCAGTCATATGCATTCACATGCATATCATATCTCAGTCTCTATTGTTATTTATTGATGCATCATATCATTATTTTCAGGCTGGTATCATGACATTGTAAGCCCGAGAGACTGTAGAGATTGATGACTGAGTGAGGCCGAGGGCCTGATTGTGAGGATGATTATGGGATCGGGCTGCACGTCGCAGCGGGTCAGATTGGCTTACTATAGCACGTGAGTTATCTGTGCAGCACGTGAGTTGTCCGTGCGATTCCAGATATTGATATTATGGCACGTGGGTTGTCCGTGCAGCACGTGAGTTATCCGTGCGGTTATAGCGCTTGGGATGAAAGGAGCCCCTTCGGAGTCTGCACACCCCTAGTGAGCGCAGTCGACTATAAATAGTGATCGGGCTACACGTCACAGCGGGTATTGTACAATGCTAAGTGACTGCGTGCGAGTGCCGAGTGCTGAGTGACTGGGAGGACGGAGTGAATTGATACTCTGAGAGTATGCATATGATCTTTATCACTGATTTGCATCGCATCTGGCATGCACACTTAACCTACAGGCATAGAGATGCATATTTCCTCATTCTGTATAGTATCACGTCATTTATGACCTCTCATACATTTTTAACATATGGGCATAGAGATACATCTTACACTTGCTATCTGAAAGGAAAATAAAATATCTTATTTATTGTTGAAAGCATGTTTGGGAACAATCACAGTTTGTTTTTCAAACTTTCTCGTATTTTGGCATTTTCGATAAAAGATTTGAGTTTTCACTGAGATACTTGAAAGGAAATGCCTATTTTTTTTGGACTGTGACTGAACTGAGCATTTTATTTCTGAGATACCTCTTTTATTACTTGTACTATGCTGTTATGAACTGTTGTGGAATATTGGTGTCGGACCCGACCTTTTTGTTAGCTCGTCACTACTTTCAACCTAAGATTAGGTTTGTTACTTATTGAGTACATGGGGTCGGTTGTGCTCATACTACAGTTTTGCACCTTGCGTGCAGATCTTGACTGTTGATGTTTCTATGTTCGATGGGAGTTGGATTTGAAGATGTACCTGCATCCCGGTTGTAGCTGCCTCTTGTTCGTGGTAGCTTTAGATCTGTAAAACTCTGTTTATGTACTTTTCAAACAAACGATGTAATTATTTCATTTCAGCTTTGTAAATACTATTCTTAGAAGCTCATGATTTGTACTACCAGTTCTTGGGGAATGTATAAGATTAAGATTTTTCTTCACTTAAATTGCTTTAAAAATTGTTATTGGGATTGGATAGTTGATAATTGGCTTACCTAGCGCGTTAGGTTAGGTGTCATCAGGACTAGTTAGATTTTGGGTCGTGATAAGGTGCTATCAGAACTATAGGTTCATAGGTTCTACAAGTCATGAGCAAGTGTCTAGTAAAGTCTTGCGGATCAGTATGATGACGCCCATACCTAGCTTCGAGAGGCTACATGACATTTAGGATATACTTCCCATCTTTCTTTCCTTATCGTGCAGCATTGATTCAGCTTGAAGCGTTACTCTTTGAATTCCTTCCACGCATTCGTATGCGCGTGTGAGCGCTCGGTATCAGTTGTGCACCAGCGTCTTGTGATTCTATGAACGAGGTTCGAGATGTGTATGTTATGTTTTGGTGAAGGGCCAGTCTGGAGGACTTGAGGCCATGGTTAGACCACAGTTTGAGCTCGGTAGCTTCAGTGGTAACTTGTATAATCTTGAGTATTAATGTTTTGAAGGATCTTTCACGTTGTTAAATTTTGGGGCAAATTAAATTTGCATGTCTGGTTAATGAGTTGGATTCAGAAAGATTAAGTGATTTCATAGTAATTGTAACTGCGAAAGGGTTTAGCAAGATACCGATTTAAGGTTAAGCAGGTGGATTATCCCATGCGGACTAATCTACGTAGGTGTATTCCTTATGATGTAAGTAGAGAGTTTCTTTTCTGCCGACGGGGCATATATGTTGGGATTTGAATTTGAATCTGGTTGAGAAAGTTGACCTGGTGTTAAGAGGTATCTTTATGGTTGGCGTTGTATGAGCTTGAGAAGAATTTTTGTTGAACTGACTACAATATTATGAAAGCAATAGAGTATTGGTATTGTGAGTTATCGAGTGTTTTAATTTATGTCTTTGAACCAAGTGGGGGAGTCTGCTATTAACAATTTGATTTCACGGTTATGTGTTAAATTTTATCTGAGGCATACTTGTTGATTAGTTATGACTTGTAGAGGTTGAGTTCGAGAATGACTCGAGTAAGGAAATTTTTGGATGCGGGTTATGGCACTTTAGTAGTATATGAAAATCACGGGAATCAATAAATAATTGAGTGGTTATTCGCGAAGGATGTAGTATACACAGAGTATGAATTCGATCGATGGTATTAAGGCAGTGTTACTTCTTTGGGTGTTATTGTGCTAATGGGGCACAAGTCGTTCGGTCTGTTTGGTCGGTTTAATTGAGATTTGAGTAGAGTGGATGACTTTAGGGAATGGTTCTAATGGATTCAAGATTTATATGTAGCGATTTGGAATTTTCAAGATTTGTATATGGCTAGAAACTGAGAGTTACATTGGATGGTATCGAGACTTACGGTAATTCTGTATGACTATGGATTCTACATTTTAGTATAAGAAAAGGGAAGACGAACAATTTTAAATTCACATAAGGTCTTTCGGAGTAAATGTCTCGGTTGTGGTGCTTTTGGGGTACTTAAAAGGGGATTTCGCGGTTTATGGGCCTTAGGGCGTTGTGGTTTTATACTAGGGTCTCTTGTGTGGTGAATTTTTGTTAAGGATCGTGTTGTTCTATCAAGGAGAAGTATCAATGTGAAGGCAATTTAGAAGGGAATTGGATAAATAGGATAGTGTGGTGGTAGGTTGGATCAGTAAAGAAAGGGGTATAATCGATTCTTTGGGTACTTATGTTGTGGCTAGCCTCCACAGGTATTTTATGGCAATGCTTTTGGGTTTTGGCGACCTGCGTGGCTGGGTTGAGTTAGAGAGATTCAGTTCTGATAGCTTGATTGTGTGCAAATGGATTTCGAAGAGTTCTCAATGGTTTTTACCATGGTTCGAGAGGTATATTTCCTACAGGTATGAGGAATATGTTGCGTATTGGAATTTTCTCCGATGAGATCAAATGGAAGGTTTCTAACTGATCGGGTATGTATTCTGCTTGTGACTCAGAGTTGATTATGAGATTCTTGTACTCTTCGCATGATGGCATGGTAGGCGCGGTGTATTGCGTGGGATTGAGATTTGCATGTGCAAGGTCACAGTTCAGTTTTGAAGGGAAGGACATAAATTCATAGGCAACATGGATGATTTTAGATGACTAAGAAAATGATATTACTAATCGGTATGGCCTGATGAGAGTATACATTTCAGAAGGGGCAATGTGTTTTGATTTATGGTCACTTTATTGGTATTACGACACTCTCCTGGTTGATCGACTACTGATATTCAAATTTTGCTATGTGGCACGGAAGAATTTTAGAAGTATTCCTCGTGGGATGATCGTGTATGAGAGATGTGTTAGACATTCTGGCGGTGGAGTTAGGATTAGCTATGGGATTTGTCTGTTCTATGGATTTGAAGACTGGGAGTTCTCAAGAGCATGTTGTTTTCATGGTTGTGGACTGTGAAGTCATGGCCGAAGCTAGCTAGACGATAGTATGTGTTATGACTCAGTCATTGTGGGCTATCGGAGGGTTATTTATATATGTGTGGGTGCCCGGAGTTGATTTGGGGGTCCATTGGTAGGCCCAATTAGGATGTGTATTCTACACCAAGCCAGATTGGTTGGCTCCATATTGCTATTGTTGAGGGATGTGTCATTCGATTGTTGTTGAGCTTATTCGTGTTATGTTATGTTCGGTGAGTTACTCTTCTATGCTACGAGGAGTTGTGATTCGTTGGTTATAAGCACGCCTGGTGCGACTCTATTTGGGACTTATAGCAAAATTTGCGCGAGATGGGTATTTGGGTGATGCATGAGTGGTTGCGCATTGGTTATGTTCTTCCAGGTTTATGTGGCATTGTGTCATTTGCTTCTCCATGGTTATGGTAATGCACTTTGAGTACTTGATGTCGGATTGCGCGTTGTTATTGATTTTGAGCATGGTGGCTGAGGTATTTCATATGGATCAATGTTTGGATGGGGTCACGCATTGCAGCGGAGTTATGTTGAGATATGATCCCTTGTGATAGATTCGTGTGATATGGTTCTACGGTATGTGATGGATTTTCAGCATTTCGTGGTGGCGATACTTGTTAAGCTTGCGAGGCAATTCTCTTGTCTGAGTCATTTTTACTTATTGAGTACATTTGGAATGTTGCTTATTGTTGCACAGATTTCACGGGTTGTGGCTTTAGATTGTATGGGTGTGTCATGTCACTAGAGTGGTCGTGCTAGATGAGATGAGGTCATTGTACCTAGAATGGATACTATGGGAATTGATGTCAGCATGGTTTGAAGGATAATATCAAAAGTTGGCTTAGAAATTTGATATAGTTCTTGTCGAAGGAGATAGAGTACCATGACTTGTTGATCTGATAAATGGTTATGAGTTCTGCATGTTTCTTTCATCATTGGTGGTGTACGAAGCTTTAGAACGAGGCTTTCTTTGATATGAGGTTGTTACCGGTATTAGGTTGATTTGATCAGCTACTGTGATTAGAAATCTTTGCTTCGAGCATTTGAGCTATGTGGTATTTGAGTTATGGTTATGGCTTTTGGTACAGCTTTTTTAGACTTATACAGTATGTAGATGCGAAATTCTGATCTTATAAGAAATTTCGGATTTTGGAAATTGGATTCGAAGGCTTGTGGGCTAGGTTGAATTGAGAAATTTCAGTTATGTTGTGTTATCGGACCTATATGGGATAGGGTGACATGGGATCACTCCCGGGTATGTGCATGGTAAGGTTACACAGCGATTTGATGGCTTTTAGAACAACTCTTGGCATGTTTGAGGATGAACGTATGTTTAAGTGGGGGAGGATGTAACGACCTGACCGGTCGTTTTGAGCATTTACACTTCACTTGGTTGTTTGAGGGCATGAGTAGCTCCATATGATGTATTATGACTTATGTGAATCGTCGGTTTTGGTTTTCAGGTTATTCGGAATTGATTTGAAAGAATGATTCTCAGCTAGAAGCTTTAAATTTGAAAGGGTTGACCAAGTTTGACGTTTTTAGTATTTGACCTCAGATTGGATTTTTTATGGTTCTGTTAGCTCTGTTGGGTTATTTTGGACTTAGGAGTGCGTCCGGATTGTGATTTAGAGGTCAATAGTAGTATTTGGCTTGAAATGGCGAAAGTTGGAATTTGGAAAGTTTGACCGGGAGTGGACTTTTGATATCGGGGTCGGATTTCGATTCCCGAAGTGGGAGTAGGTCTGTAATGTCAAACGTGACTTGTGTGCAAAATTTGAGGTCAATCAAACGTGATTTGATAGGTTACAGCATCGGTTGTGGAAGTTTGAAGTTTCAAAGCTCATTGAATTCGAATTGAAGTGTCATTCGTCGTTCCGATGTTGTTATGTGTGTTTTGAGGCCTCGAGTAGGTCTGTGTTATGTTATGGGACTTGTTGGCATGTTTGGTTGAGTTCCCGGGGACTTCAGATTGATTTCGGGTGGTTAACGGACCAAGGTTCGAAGTTGAAGGAAATGTCGGAACTGCTGCCTCTGGTGTGATCGCACCTGCGAGGGTCTTGGCCGCAGGTGCGATGCTGCAGGTGTGGCGGGGTTGCCGCAGATGCGAGAAGGGCGCCACAGATGCGAGGTTTTGGAAGGTTGACTGTGTCTGCATGCGTGAATTTTTGTCCGCAAAAGCGGATGCGCAGGTGCGAGCCCAGGCACCGCAGCTACAGAAATTCTTGGGCAGTGTTAACAAAATGAGGGTTTCCGAGATTTTTCTCATTTTGGACATTTTGGAGCTCGGTTTTGGCGTCTTTGGAGAGGAGTTTTTCAATACAACTTGGGGTAAGTGTTCTACACTTGGTTTTGGTTATATTTCATGAATCTATCTTCGTTTTTGGTAATTGGATTGTGAATTTTAAAGAGGAAATTGGGGGGTTTGGCCTAAAATTTGATAATATGATATTTTGAGTTTGGAACATCGAATTTGAGTGACACTAGTGTGGTTGGACTCATAATTGAATAGGTTGTCGGATTTTGTAAATTTTATCGGGTTTCGAAGTGCGGGCCCGGGTTGGGCTTTTGGTCAATTTTGGGCTTTTGATTCAAGATTTGATCTTTTTTTATCGGGATTGGTTCCTTTAGCATTATTTGATGTATCTGAATTGCTTTTGGCTAGTTTTGAGTCGTTCGGAGGTCGCTGCGCGTGATGGCATCTATGGAGCACCGTTTGGCTTGCTCGGCATTGGTATTGGCTTGTTTGAGATAAGTAACTCTTCTAATCTTGGAGTTGAGGGTATGAACCCTGAATATACGTATTATGTGTTTGATTTTTAGGTGACGCACATGCTAGGTGACGGGCGTGTGGGCGTGCACCGTGTGAACTGTGATTTCCGTTATTTTTGTGGTACTGTGTAGTTACCTGAACTTGTCTGAAATCATGAAATCTCTACGTACTAGAGTTATCGAGCTGTGATTATGTTAGAAATCATGTCTAGGCTACATGTTTATCCTGTTAGGACCCACAGAGGTTATTTCTGTTGTTGAGTAATCTGCTTTCATTGCATTACATACTCAGTCATACACATTCACATGCATATTATATCTCAGTCTTTGTTGTTATTTATTGATGCATCATATCATTGTTTTCAGGCTGGTATCATGACATTGTGAGCCCGAGAGACTGTAAAGATTGATGACTGAATGAGGCTGAGGGCCTGATTGTGAGGAAGATTATGGGATCGGGCTACACGCCGCAGCGGGTCATATTGGCTTACTATAGCACGTGAGTTTTCCGTGTAGCATGTGAGTTGCCCGTGCGGTTATAGCGCTTGGGCTGAAAGGAGCCCCTCTAGAGTCTGCACACCCCCAGTGAGAGCAGACTATAAATAGGGATCGGGCTGCACGCCACGACTGGTATTCTACAACGCTGAGTGACTGATTGCGAGTGCCGAGTGCTGAGATACTGGGAGGACGGAGTGAATTGATACTCTGAGAGTATGCATATGATCTTTATCACTTATTTTCATCACATCTGGCATGCACACTTGACATATAGGCATAGGGGTGTATTATTCCTCCTGCTATATAGTATCACATCATTTATGACCTCTCATACATTTTGACATATAGGCATAGAGAGACATCTTACACTTGCTATCTAAAAGGAAAATAAAACATATTATTTATTGTTGAAAGGAATTTTCAGAAAAATCATAGTTGTTTTTTCAAACTTACTCGTATTTTGGCATTTTCGATAAAAGATTTGGGTTTTCACTGAGATACTTGAGAAGAAATGCCTATTGTTTTGGGACTGTGACCGAACTAAGCATTTTATTTCCGAGATACCTCTTTTATTACTTGTACTATGCTGTTATGAACTGTTATGAAATATTGGTGTTGGACCCGACCTTTTTGTTAGCTTGTCACTACTTTAAACCTAAGGTTAGAGTTTTTACTTATTGAGTACATGTGGTCAGTTGTACTCATACTACACTTCTGCACCTTGTGTGCAGATATTGACTGCTGATGTTGATGTGTTCGATGGGAGCTGGATTTGAAGTGGTACCTGCATCCCGGTTGTAGCTGCCTCTTGTTCATGGTAGCTTTAGATCTGTAAAACTCTGTTTATGTACTTTTCAAACAGACGATGTATTTATTTCATTTCAGCTTTGTAAATTCTATTCTTAGAAGCTCATGATTTGCACTACCAGTTCTTGGGGAATGTATAAGATTAAGATTTTTCTTTACTTAAATTGCTTTAAAAATTGTAATTAGGATTGGATAGTTGATAATTGACTTACCTAGCGAGTTGGGTTAGGTGCCATCACGACTAGTTGGATTTTGGGTAGTGACAGGAGTTGCCCTATACATTATATTTGGGATGGAGTTCCCTCAGCATGGAGTTGTCCTATACATTTATATTTGGGATGGAGTTCCCTGGGCTGGATTGGCCCTGTATAGTACTGAGTGACTGAATGTCAGTTATTATGTATATATATTTGCGATGGATCATCTCTGAACTGGATTGGCCATATATAGTACAATGAGATTGAGTACTCTGAGAGTGTGAGTACATGAGTTCATCACTGTATTGCATTGCATTAGACATCTACTTGATAGGTAGGCATAGAGAAGTATTTTTCCTCATGCCATCTGAAAATGTGATTTCTTATCTGTCATTAAAGGTTTTTTGAGAAAAATCACAGATTTCAGACTTACTCATAGTTTTGGTGACTTTCGGCAAAAGATTTGAGTTTTACTATTATATTGAAAAGAAAATGTTTATTTTTCGGAATTTTATACGAGCCGAGCATTTTATTATTGAGTTATTACTTGTGCTGGTTTAAATTGTATTATTATGAGATGTTATAAGTTATTGGAGTTGGACTCTAACCCTTGTTCCAACTCATCACTACTTTCAACCTAAGATTAGGTTTGTTACTTATTGAGTACATAGGGTCGATTGTACTCATACTACACTTCTGCACATTGCGTGTAGATTTCTGATGATGATATTACTGTGTATGGCGGGAGTTGGCATGGAAGATGTACCTGCGATCCGGTCATAGCTGCCTCTTATTCTTGGTACCTCCAGAATTATTAATCTGTTCGTATATATTTCAAACAAATGATGTATTTTTATTTCACACCAGCTTTGTAAATTCTAATATTAGAAGCACATAATTTGTACTACCAGTCCTTAGGGAGTGTATTAGAGTTAGTTAAATATTAATTGAATCAGATTGTTGTTATTTGACTTACCTAGCGGGTGAGGTTAGGTACTATCACGGCTAGTTGGATTTTGGGTTATGACAGTAACCTCCTAGAAAGAAACGTTTCAAGTGTGGGCGAACAACATCTCTTCTCCACATTTTCAATATATACCTCTCATTAGCATTTTCAATCCTCTTATGAGACAACACCTTAAGTATGTGGTAGCATAGAATACCTCTTCTTTCATGTAACAACCCGACCGGTCGTTTTGAGCTTTAGCGCGTCATTCGATAGTTTGAGTCCTTGAGTAGCTTCACTTCAGGTTTTATGACTTATACGTGTGGTCAGAATTGAATTTCGGAAAGTTCGGAATTGATTCGGATGGAAAATTCAAAATTCGGAAGCTTTAAGTTGGAAGAGTTGACTAAGGTTTGACTTTTGAGTAAACGACCTCCAAATCAAAATTTGGAGGTTTCAATAGGTTCGTATGATGATTTCGGACTTGGGCGTATGTTGGGTTGAGTATCGGATCACCCGGGAGCATTTCAGCGCTTATTATGGAAGGCTTTCATTTTGAAGTTTTAAGAGTTTCCTAAGTTTGGTTTGAAGTGAGATTTGGTGTTATCGATGTCCGTTTGGGATTTTGAGCCTTGGAATGGGTTTGTATTGTGATTCATGACCTGTATGCAAAGTTTGGCATCATTCCAAAATATTTTGGCATTGTTCGGACACGTTCATCGAAGTTGCAAAGTTTAAAGAAGGATTTCGATCGTTGATTCGTAATTTTGATATTTTTTGGCATGATTTGAGGTATCGACTAAGTTCATAATGTATTTTGGGATGCGTTGGTATATTTAGTCAAAATCCTGGGGAGGGGAGGGGAGACTCGGGTGGATTCCGGATGGTTAACGGATCGAATTTTGGACTTAAGGAAAAGCTGGAGAATTCTGGTTGCTGGTGCAACTGCTTCTGCGGAAGCTTCACCGCAGAAGCGAGGCAGTGAACCGCAGAAGCGGCTGGGAGTGAGCTGGGCATAGGTCGCAGGTGCGAAGAAATTCCCGCACCTGCGTGATCGCAGATACGACCACTGGAGCGCAAAAGCGGTTGTCGCAGAAGCGACCAGGGGACCACAGATGTGAAAAGGTCGCTGAGCAGTGTTGTTTTAAGAACGGGATTTTGCCCATTTTCTTTCATTCCTTCTTGGTTTGGATGATTTTTGGAGAACTTCAAATGGAGGTTTTCATCATCTATGTTGAGGTAAGTAATTCCCTCATAGTGTGAGTTAAATACATGATTGATATGTGGATTAGAACATGAAAATTAGTAGAAATTTAGAATTTTGGTAGAAAACCTAAAAATTGGTATTTTTGGAATTTGACCACAAAATTGGACATGGAAATTGGAATAAATTATATATTTGAGTTTGTAGCGTTAAGGGTAAAGTTTATCTTCGAAAAGTTCGGATTCCGGGCACGTGGGCCCGATGGTTGATTTTATTGACTTTTCGAACGAAGTTAGTAATTGTTATAAATTGATTAATTATGGGTAATAGAGTATATATTTATGGATTTGCACATTATTTAACTAGTTTTGGATCGACGGGCATCGATTTGAGGTGCTATAAAGGCTTTGGAGCCAGTTATAGAACTTCGGAGCGAGGTAAGTCTCATGTTTAACTCTGTGAGGAGAAAACTACCTGTAGGTGATGTATTTGATCTGTGCTACTTGTTGTGGGGTCTATGTACGTACGAGGTGACGAGAGTCCGTACGTAGGTATATTCATGTTATGTCCAGGTAGACTTAGGTTCCCGCCATACTATAACTGTGCTATTTGAGTTGTCTCTTGCCTATTAAATTCCTTTATTTTACGTTGCGACTTGAGACTAGACTTGTGTAGAGTGATAGACTTGCTATTGTAGAGACTCGACGGGCTTCATGATTAGCCGCAAAATAATTGTACACCTCTTACGAATTTCTTTTACGTTATGCGTTTTCATCTAAAGGTTTCTCTTAAAATATATAACTCACATGTCTATTCGTGAGTGGGGTCAAGGATCTGTTAAAGCTTCTTATTCTAATGGGATCGGACCGTTCGCCTAGGCAGTATAATATATACATCTATGGTTCATGTCGTTCGACCCTCGACAGTGCGCACATTATGATGGGATCAGGTTGTTCGCCTCGGCAATATAATAGAAGTATTTATGTTCGTGTTGTTCGATCCTTGACAATGCACATATTATGATGGGATCGGGCAGTATGCCTCGGTATTTCTATAAAAGACTCTTATTAAATCGTGCGTAATAATTGATAATAAGCCAGTATATTTGTGAGTTTTCCTGATTTGAACTATGACGACCTATCTGGTGAGGTCCATTATATATACTCCGATTGAGGAGGTAACTACTAGCTGAGAGATTGAGTTATTGCTGAGAGGAGAATTGTACCGCGTATTTATACTTGTTATTTCGTTTATTTACTCTGACTCACATCTGTTTACTTCTATTGTATCTGTCTTATTGGATCACTAGTAAGTGTCGATGTCGACCCATTGTCACTACTTCTCTGGGGTTAAGCTAGTTACTTACTGAGTACACATTGATTTACATACTCATGCTATACTTGTTGCACTTATTGTGCAAGTATATATATGTCTGGTGGTCTTTTGGGCGTAGAGGCGCGGCTATTGCGGGGACTTTACCGTGAGCTGCATTTCATGTTACGATCCGCAGCCTGCAGAGTCTCCATCAGAGTTATTTATATTCTCCTGTCTAATTTGTATTCCAGACAGATGTTGTATTTTATTATATTTCCTAGTTGATGCTTATGCACTTGTGACACCGGATTTTGGGTGTTCCTACAAGTTGTTCATCATTGTAGTTCGTGTAAATATTATCATTCACCCTGTAAATTCTATTTCATACTATTTAATTAATGAAAATTTTGATCTCAAATTACTAAAATGAGTAATTAAGTTAATAGATCACTGTTGGCTTGCCTAATGGCGGTCTTAGGCGCCATCACGACCTTTAGTGGATTTTGGGTCGTGATATTTCAAATCACTTGCAGCTGCAACTTAGATATTCGCCAATAGGTATATATTCAATCGTGAAGACAAATGGATCTCTAGTGTTAGAACTCCTGAGCGAATAATCTGTTATAATGTATTTCTCCACTCGAGGGTTTGCTTGATGATCTTCAGGAGTGCTGATTTCACAATGGTACAGTTTTCTTAACTGTACTTAAAAAAATTCAAACACTTCACGTGTATAACATGCTTGAAGTTTTTCCTCCCATGCGAATTCAGACAAACATTTTGGTTCAAAGCACCTTGACCTATATTTAGCTTCCAATTCTTTCTCAAACTTAGCTCTTATGGCTAACTCATATTGTTGAACAAACAATTTCAAAGTGCTTTGGCAGGTGATAAATTCATCAAAAAGCATGCATTCCTTCACTTCTTTGTGTGGACAACATCCCAACCCAAAAGTGGTCATTTAGGTATATGGGAACCCATTTTTCCTTCTCCAAATAAAGTTTATAAAACTAATCCCTTCCATCTAAGTTATATTTTATAATATAATCAGTCCATCTTCTCTCAAAGTCAGCAACGCTAATGCTATCAAGGACTAAAGCCTTAAATTCTGCCTTTGCAATACTTACCATCAAGAACTTCGCTTAACTTCATAGGCAACTTTGCGAATATGTGCCATATACAATATCTGTGTATCGTATTTGGCATCAATGCATTGATGCCAACCTTAATACTATCACATTGGTTAGTCATAATAGCTAATGGATGAACATTGCTTAGAACCCCAAGCCATGTAGAGAGCACCATTTTATAACTTGTTATATCGTCACTAGATATAAGAGTGCATCCCAAAAGTATGGACTGCATATACTGATTGATACCAACAAATGAAGAAAATGACATATTGTATTGATTCACAAGGTATGTGGTATCAAGGCATATTATATCATAGAACTCCTCATATGCAACCTTACAGTGTGAATGAACCATACAATATGTCACTGAAGAACTTGAGTAATTATTGTGCGTCCCCTTCTTGCAATTGAAGCTTTCTACTCTTTAAAATATAATTTCTACAGTCCTTTGGTGTATAACCTAGATTTTTGGGGCCACCAGCAAGTACTTCAGCGACTCATATATTTTTTGAGGGTCTTAAACCAGCAACATCTTTGGCTATAAAAGCTCACTTAAGAGACTTACTAAGTGATCTGTGTCCAACCATCAATCGCAATAGTACTGGTTCAAATTGATGATTATATTTTTTAACCACCTTCGAAACACTCCATGAACCATTCTCCTCCAAAATTCCATTTATTCTAGCACGTCAGTTCCTCCTCTTGGTAACATGCTTATTCCTTGGTTTCCTAGACCTATCATAACCATATTGCACATACCTTACAATATCATCACCTTTTTTGTTTGATGTTCTTTTGATAGTGCAAAACCCTGATAATCTTACACGTTCTTTGTAAAAATAAAACATAACATCCTTATTATTGAATCTCATTCTAGTAATTGGACCTATTACTAGATCTTCTTTATTGAACTCATTAGACATTTTTCTGTCCTCTCCACTTTCTCCCTCTTCCTTTAAATAATGGTCGTCATCATCATCAGCAACAACATCGTCAACATGATCTTCTCCATCATTGAAGTTGTCGTCTGAATCAATGTTGACCCACTCATCTTCATTCATCAAACTATCATCCGAATTCAACCCTAAAGATATGTGTAATGCATTCTTTAGTTGCTCAGACCTAGTTTCTAGGTTGTTATTCGGGTTTAAGGGCTCCAAACTAGTTTCTTGGTTAGCATTCATGTTTAGGTTAAAGAAAAGGTGGTGAATTATGTGTTTAATGAAAGCTCTCTTATCATATGTGTATGGTATAACAAGGTTACTCGAATATATATGTCGTATACTTTTTCAAAAAATAATATATGTATACATACGAAGGCTTTTGATCTTCCCATCCATATACATTTTATGTAAAAAAATATATAGTCGTATACGTACACATACGAAGGCTTTTGATCTTCCCATAAGAGAATGATGATTCTATGGGATCAATGTTTTAGGATAACCAATAGTTATTTGCTAGTCTGGGAGGAAAATATTTTGGAGGGAAATAATAGTTATTAAGCCAAATAAGAAATCAAGGTTTTTAAGGGGATTTCTCGAGTGTGGTCGTCGTTGGGCCATTATGAATGTGGCCAAATAGCTGCACCCATCGTGTGTAACATACTTTTCGAAACGCACATCGCCTACCTATCCCAAAGATAATAAATATTAATTATTTATGAAATTTCAAAAATAACCTTAATGAACTCTCTAATTTAAACCCCAAAATTGAACCTAATTTTCAGTTCACCCATTATTTTTACATGGTTCTCCATCTAGCTGTCGCTTTTCCTTTCGTCCTCCTAATAATTTTTACTTTTTTTCTTCTGTTCTCCTCGTTGCTTCTTCTATGTTAATGTTTCACTATTGTAGCAATACGCCTATTGGAGCCATGAGAACTCTACCCTGCTCATCTAAAACAAATCCAGCTAGCGATTTAGGTAGCGGTAAAGGAATGTAACGCTCAGCCTCTTTTTCTTCAACTTCAACATCCCCTTCGCCTTTGAAATTTGAAATATTTTTCTTTTTCTTTTTGGTTTTATTTGGAGGTACATTGTTTTTACTAGCCTAGTCTGTTGCTTTGTTGTGGAGCAATTTAATCCGAGTGTAGCTTTTCTGTTGAAGTAAGAAGTTGGAATTGGGAATAAAGGTGTAGTTTAGGGATTGAAGGATGACGGATTTGAAAATATTGCAGAGAAGGAGATGATTTTGGGGGGGATTATGATTGATGGTGAGAGAGAGAGGAGGGTAATATTCGTTTATTAGGTTTTTGGTTATTTATTAATTTTAGTTCTTATTATGTAACCACGTGTCAATTACTTGTTGGTTCTTAAAATAGTATTAGAAACTGTATTACACGAGATAGGGGCTGACTAGGTTGGGTTAACATTATAGTACTTTATAGTCATTTGAAGTGTCTAAATGAAACTATGCTAAGTTAAGGTGTCTAGTTGGTTATTGGGGACATCTTAAATGGGCCAATTTACATGCATAACAATATGTCCCTATTTCATGGACCCTGAGCCACGTGGCTACTCTTTTCCACCTCAATCACCTCTTAGAAATTAACTTCGACTGATAGAAAGTTTCCATCAAGTATTTAGTTTAAAAAAAAGAGTAAAACCAATAAGTAACGAGTAGAAAACAAAATATAAGGGAAAATAGTTACTTGTTTGATTAGTATGGTTCATGTTAGAACAAGGCTAGTTGTTGTTAGGTTTAGATTTTTAATAATGATCAATAATCAAAAGAGCCTTGACTAATGTCATCTCACTTTATGCACAAATTCGCAACAGCTCTGATGAATGAAAGGAAAGAAAATCATATAAGGAAATCAGAGGAAGCCAACGGCTATGTTTTTCAAGCTCCATATCAAAAAAAAAATCAATCAATTAAAAAACAAGGAAGGAAAGACAATCAATGAGACGAGCTAAAGATTCTCAAGCGTGCAAGAAAAGAAAAAGAGCCAATCAAGGATAGAAAGCTAATCAAGGGCAATTTGCGAAAGATCTAAACAAGGTTAATTGGAGGAGACAAAACTTTAAACCGAGAATGAATCTGCCCACAC
Organism: Nicotiana otophora; assembly: GCA_000715115.1. Lineage (NCBI taxonomy): Eukaryota > Viridiplantae > Streptophyta > Magnoliopsida > Solanales > Solanaceae > Nicotiana > Nicotiana otophora. Next base: position 15,202 of record AWOL01S0041395.1, on the reverse strand, counting down.
CTCTCAAGCTAGATTCATGAGGCTACCCTTGGGTCTCACTCTTAGAAGTCTATGCCTCACAAGAAAAGACCTCCAATCATTACTCTTTTGCGATCCCATAAAAGAGAAATCAGAAGACTCATCGAGCACTATAAAAGAAGAAGTAGAAGGACGAGAAAGATTACGCAACTTCACATCTGTTTCTACATCTTTCTAGTTCTTAGTACAACCATTGCATTCCTGAGTCTACAAGTATCGTAAAGATAGGAAGAGTTAGAAAACAAAACAAGAGTTGTGTCAACACCAGATAAACATTGTTGTTGTATGTCGTTAGTAGTGAACGTACTAAAATCACCATTGTTGTAAAGACTTATTAAAGATCTAAGAGAACCCTTGTGACCTAAAGGAACTGGGCGTAGATACCATACCGGTACTGAACTAGTATAAAATTGTTGTACTTCCTTTACTTTTCATTATGAATAATTTATTTCTATTGCAATTGATGTTTAGTCGATTAATTCCTTTCTTAGTCAACTAAGATTTAAAATCAGTTACAATTCACCCCCTCTTGTACTTTCAGTTGCTTGTGTCAGGGATATAGTTTTTGGATTGGAATCGTTCTAGATCCTTACATAATTTATTATTCATGTTTCTCATATATGTAATCGCATATCGCTTTGTTATGTAGTAGGCGAAAATAAAATTTACTCCCTCCGTTTACTTATTTATCCACTATTCTAAAAATATATTTTTAACTTTTACTTGTCTATTTAAGTAAATCAAGAAAATGACAAAAAACAAAATTGGTATACGCTTATCATTAACTACTCATCTCAAATCATTTCCTAAGACTTTTTGAAATGCTATTATTATTATGGGTATTATGATAAAATATATACTTCATTTATTATTTTCTTAAGGGGAATACAAAGTCCATTGTAGATAACTAAAAGTTAACGAAGGGAGTACAAGACTGCAATTTAGTTGAGAGACTATATGTTATAATGCACCAATTGTCTCGAAAAATAACCTATTTGTGATCGATATTTAGGTCAATTCAATAAATCTATAGCACATCCCTTTCATATATAGTGTGTTATCACTAAATCTAGTAATTAATTAGAGATATTCTTGTATCAATTTTTTACTTAATCATAATAAATTAATATAATTTAGTGTACACTCGAACATAGGTAAATTTTTTCATGTGTCTACCGATCAACATGGGAAGGTCATGGGGATAGCATATGTCATTGTATACGGTCGAAATAGATTTCACCCTTCGTACGTTTGATCGAGTTCGAATGGTAAGCGACTGAAGTGAGACTTCGAGACGAGTTCCGAAAATAGTACAAACAAGCTTCGAGCTCTAAGACCGATCGAGGAATCGCCCATGACCAAATCGAACCGCAAAGTAACGTGAAGGTTGTCGGAGACGCAGAGGCCAATCGACACTCACCCCGAATGTCGAACTCGAACCAAGGCCAAGGGCTCGACCCAATACCGAGCTCGAGCCAGTATCGAGCTCCCAGACCAGAGGTGTTGCAATCGCACTAGGGGAGAGAATTTTGGCGGGAATCGAGAAAGAGGCAATTCATCATGGGTTCTCCACTATATATTTTTTATTATAAACAAAGTAAGATCCATCTACTATAAAGGAGGAATCCTTGTAACCACAAGGCACACATTGTAAGAAAAGACTACTTCTCTTATTGAAGAATAAATCGCTTGAGCTTGTTTTACTCAGCATACTCACTCTTCTTGTTCAATAATTTATCTCCCGTTTTATAGCCAAGAATCTAAACATTTCCACTTCTGCGTACGATTTATGTCAAGCTATATCACATATCCTTAGAACTACTTATAAATTTAACTATATCCGATTTTCCGGGTAAACAGTCATATAAATTTACTAAGTCATAATTTGAACCCATAAACTTCAAATATTGGTTCCGCTTTTCCCGGAAGGACATGGGGTAACATAGGTCATATAAACTTTATTAAGCCATAATTTGAACTGTTAATTGTGTGCATCATTATCATGTAAACTTCATGTAATTCAGCTATGAATTATGTACCCTGGCATATCAGATTGTTGTAAGATAGTGAGAAATATTTTCGACAAGTTGAGGGTCTGTTGTCAGTTGCCTATGAGAGGCCTATGGCCTGTGGGAGATGTTATCAGAAGTCATGCCAAACTTTGCCAAGTCGTTGGAACTGGAGATATAAATGCTTTACGTAGAATGCTTGTCCCATGCTCACAACATTGGCCATAAAAACAAGCAAATTACGATAACAGAGAGTGGTCACATATGATTCCTGACAGCAACTTTTGTATTTGTATTCATGCTCTCGATAACGGGTTGCATTTATTTATTGAATGCTCTTGAAAACAGATAAAATCAACAAGGTTAACGTTGTGCTAGCTAGCGTCTACGTATTTGGTTTTGTCCAGCTGATCGGCTGAAGTAGTGTTGAATTGAAAAGATTTATATGTTGCATAAACTTGGAATGGTGTCGGACTCGTAACGCAGCAAACGTTTCAAACAATTTAAGATATCGCACTGCTAAGCTTGAGAAAAAAGGTAAATGCGTTTTAATATATAAGAATAGACAATATGAATATCAATTTAAGCATATTAACAATCAATTCAAAAAGCAAAAAAAGTTTATAGTCAGTACGTAGCCATAAACAAAGATATATATGTTCCTTCAACAGAACTAAAATAAGGCAAATATATATTGAATTGTGAAATTTTAAATAAATAGAAATTTGCTAACTGAGTAAAAATTGAAACAAAACACGAGACAGAGCATGAAAAGTTAATAAAGTGTGAGGAGAGAAAACAAGTTGTCCTTTATATTCGTACCATATAAAAATATAAATTTAAATAAATTGTTAGACACTAAGCAAAAAGATTATGTCTAGTAGCCTAGCCCTCTTGTCTTTCTCTTCTTTTTCTTAAGCCTGGTTCTAAATGACAATATATGATACAAGACTATCAAAATTAAGATGTTCACCAAGGCCTTATCCATAGGATTTGTTTTGGGGTCATCCTCCACATATCCTCATCATAAAGTAATACATACTATTCACAGGACCAAAGCTAATGTAAGTACTGTCACAATTAATTAATTTGATATAGATAGAATCAGCTACACATCCTCCTCCTTATTTTTTTTGGATTCTAGCTATTGTTGTTAGATTAGTTAGTGTTTGACGGGAGTATTTGAGAAAAGGTTGTGTTGTCCCTCGTTGGAAAAATAAATAAAGAAAGAAGTATTTAAAAACACTTCTTTGTCTCGTATGCTTTGAATATTTTAAAGGTTTTGGAAAGAAATTGGAATTTAATTATTTTTGAAATTTTTTTCTTTCTATACAATATTTAAAACTTATTTACCAAAATTGTCCTAGTTTTGTATGTTACCCGCTCTAAATAAGGATTGCTTACAATTTATATATTCATTATTAGTGCCTTAACAGCTTGTTTGGATGGTTGTTACCCGTCGTTTCATAATGTATCGTATTGTATTATAATGTATAGTACTGTATCGTTTGATAAATACAATATTTGGATAGATTGTATCGTTTGCCGTTGTTTCATGATATCATGCACCAGCAATATATAGAATAAATTTGTAATATTATAAAGAAAATTTATGATACATGGTAAATTTATTATATAAAACGGTAGGGTAAATGAAAAAATAAAATTATTTAATAATAGTGAAGGGTGAGATGAGAGAAAAAGACAAGATAACGACGCAACCACACCAAATCGGTTGTTACATAAAGTGGCACATTTCGTCGTTGTGTAATGATGGATTTAACGATACGATACAATAAAATTTAAATAACAACCAAAACAAACAACATATTTAAAGTAACAATACAATATAATACAATAGGTAACGACCATCCAAACAAGTTGCAAATTAGGGGATTCAATTACATCCTTTTTCTTTTGTTTTTTGTCTCCTCTCCTCTCCTCTTTCCCTATTATCTCTCATCTTTCCATATACAATTCATTATTAGTGCCTTAAACTAGGGAATTTATTTTTCTCTGTCATCTCTCCATGTACAAACATTGTGTCTGGTGCCTTAGCTCCACTTGTATTTGTTCAGGTCTACACATTAATACTGTAGAATCTTATACTGCTACAACCACTAAAATTCTTTTCTCTAAATTAAAAACCCACACATCCTCAAGGTAAATGAAAAATAAGTGTCTTCACTCTTTCATTCCTATTTTGCTATCTACGGATAAAGTCCGACCTCAAATTTTGCACAAAATTCATAAATGACATAACAGACCTATTCCAATTTTCAGAATCGGATTCCGAGCCCGATATCAAAAAGTCAACCCCCCGGTCAAACTTTTTAAAAATTCAACTTTCGTCATTTCAAGCCTAATTCTACTACGGACCTCCAAATAATTTTCCGGACAAGCTCCTAAGTCCAAAATAACCATACGGAGCTATTGAAATCATCAGAATTCAATTTTGAGGTCGTTTACACATAAGTGAATATCCAGTCAACTTTTCTAACTTAAGTTTTCAATTATGAGACTAAGTGTCTCATTTTACTCTGAAATCCTTCCAGACCCAAACCAACTAACCCGATAAATTATAAATAAACTGTAAGGCATAAATTGAGCAGTAAATGGGGGAACGGGGGTGTGATACTCAAAACGACCGGTCGGATCATTACAATTGGATAGCCCGGCCGATGCAGTTTCACTTTCATGGGCTCAGTTTTTGGAGTTGTTCCTGAGAGAGTTTTTCCTCAGTAACTTCGGGATGCATGGCATGCGGAGTTTGAGCAGCTGTGCCAGGGAACTATATCAGTGTCAGAGTATGCTGTTAGATTATGTGATTTGGCCAGACATGCACCTGCTTTGGTCGCTATAGTTAGAGAGCGAGTCCGTAGATTCATTGAGGGGCTTAGACGTGATATCCGGTTCAGCATGACTCCGGAGTTGGAGTCAGATGTTCCATTTTAGCATGTGGTAGGGATCGCTCGCCGATTAGAGGGCGTGTGGGACCAGGAGAGAGAAGATAGGTGGGGCCAGGAAAGAGAGGACATGCGAGATCAAGAGAGATAGGACATGGAGGCTAAGAGGCCTCGAAGATCGGAGAGACCTGATGGTCCTTATTTTGGAGGTAGGGTACGACATTGTAGAGGTTTTGTAGGTCATCCAGTTCAGTTTGCAATTCAAGCTCCGCACGGTGTTTCAGATGCTAATGGGTCTCAGAGTACCCGTACAGCACAGTTTCCACAGCCACGTCAGCAGAGAGGTTGCTTCGAGTGTGGAGATACCGGTCACATGATGAGAGATTGTCCCAGACTCCTGACAGATGTGTCAGAGCGGGGTATTCAGGTGAATAGAGGGCGCACAAGAGGGGGAGACCCTGCCCGTTGATGTGTTTCATACAGTAGGTCTGAGGCCACTGTGCCAGACGATGTCGTAAAGGTATAGTTTCGATTTCTTATAGAGGAGCTTTATTTGTATTGTGTTTCGGTTCTGATTATCGAGGTGAGACCTCCTATTATGCTCCATATAGGGCGAGTTTGTAATTTGTACACCACTCGCATGTTTATCCCTGTTGGGAGATTTGCTGGTGTTAGCCCATGTCTATTATTTTTGTTTTATATACTATTGTGGGCTATGAGTCCAAAAGTGACTTTTTTTTAGTACTTACTACAATGGGTTTGATGTAATTTCAGGGTAATTGATTACAATTTTATGAATTATATGCCCTACCGGTATGGGGGTTCATAATGTATTGTGAAATTGTCTCACGAAATTTATTAAAGAGAAGAAAAAAAAGAAAAGGAAAATTTGAGTTGGCAAAGTGTGCACAGTACTTATGATTTAGAGTTGAGGATGAGATCCTCGCATTTTTATATGATGTGAAATATTTAAACCGGGCTACAAGACACGATGGAAGTTATATAAGGACAAAATCCTTATGATGAAAATTTATGTGTTTAAATTCTCCCTATGTGAAATTTAATTTATACTATAGTACTAATATGGAGGCATGCCTGTTAGACTTAATTGATAATTCTTTTAAGAAATTCTATGCATATTTAGCCATAATTATGTTGTAAATATGGAAGTTTTAGCCCCACGATGTGAGTGCCTAGGTAGCGTTAAATGTGACTTATTAATTCGGGTAAATTGCTGTTAGTATTGCAAAAATTTGAAATGAGGGTTTGATTAATATGAGGTTAATTGAGAATGCTGGAATTAATTATGAACAACTATTATGACCAGAGGTTTAGTTATGGGCATACATATGACGTGTGCGTAGGCACGAGTTGCTACAGCCGGTTGAAACTAATACCGTGCGTTGATGTGAAAATGAGGTCTTTTGAAAATGTTTGGAGTGTAAGAAATTGATTTTTAAATTTTTAAATATTGATCAAGGAGATAATCGCAACTGAGATGGTATTGTCGGACCATATTAAATTTGCGGTGGCGTAGAATCACCAGTGAGTATGTGTGTAAGAATACACTCAGTAATTTAATGTCCTTAGAATAATTCTTGGTATGTTCGAGGACGAACGTATGTTTAAGAGGGGGAGAATGTAACGACCCGACTTGTCGTTTTATGAATTAGCATCTCGTTCAACAACTTAAGGTCCCAAGCAATTTTGTGATGTGTATTATGACTTGCGTGTGTGGTTGAGTTTGATTTTCGGATGATTCGGGATCAAATTGGAAGAACAATTCTTATTTAAGAAGCTTAAACGAAAAGAGTTGACCGGAGAGCTGGCTTTCGAGCAAACGACCCCGGAATAGACTTTTGATTATTCCAATAGCTTCGTATGGTGATTTCGGACTTAGGCGTATGCCCGAAATTGGAGTTGGAAGTCCGTAGAATAATTCAGCGCATTTTGACAAAATTAAAAAGTTGATATGTGCTAATTATATTATTTTATGTGCAGACGAAGACTATTAACATGATGAATATCAATTGGATATGATAATAAGTGTACAAGGCATATTATAAGTGATGTGTAGTCTAAGAAGAGCCCCAAGGCTAAGTCAAGTTGGAAATTATACTATGGGGTAAAGTTTCAAGTGAGTACGCACAAGACCTAAATTCAAATGAGCATAACTCTCAAGGTATGAAGAGGGATATGGTGTATAACCTATCAAACGAAAGGGCTATGTGTCTAGTTTCTAATGATTTAAACTATTTGTCATTTAGAGATTCCTATAAGATGTTATGACCTTTTTACTAAAGGGTAGCAGAACAGCTACGTGAGCATTGTGTAGCCTACGCAACATAGCGGCGTAGCCTACGCACCATTGTGTAGGCAAATCCAGCAGCTTCCAACTGAAGGGGGATAGAAGTCTACCCTGCTTAGCTTTTGTGCGTAGCCTACGTAGGAGGCTACGCAGCTTCAAGGCGCATTTTAAAGGGGCTGAAACAAGTGGTTTAGAGAGAGAAAACATTAGTTCTTCAACTTGGAATTGATTTCTAGTGAGAAGGAGGAGCTCTTCCACCATGGATACACTTCAAGGTAAGTTGTTTTGGCACAAGGATGATTATATAACATCATTTAGTGATACACACTAACATGTTTATGGATCAAATTCATAGGAAATGGGTTGAATCTTCAAGAACACCAAAAAGAGGAAAAGTGAGATTCTTCCACCAAGAGTTAATTCCTTCACTTGAGCTTCATATATATGTCATATTGGAGTATGGATAGCATGTTTATGAGTTTTATTTGAAGTTATAATGGGATATTGCATGAATCCTAAGGGTGGGTCTTGAGAATACCATTTTTGATTAAAGATGGGTGATTGGGAGTATGATTCTTGGGTGTAAGAGTATTATTTATACATACACACCCAATAAGGTTTGTGGAAAGATTATTGAGTTCAAATGGGTAAAGATTGGGTTGAAAATGGTAGAAATTTTCAAAGATTTTAATTAAAGATTTGAGGGTCGAGTTGATGTCGGAATTCAGCAATTTTGGTATGGTTGGACTCGTGGTTGAATGAGCGTTCATATTTTATTTTATAACTTTCGTCAGATTCTGAGATGTGGGTCCCACATGTGATTTTTGAGTTAATTTCGGATTTTATTGAAAAATTTAGTATTTTCATATAGGATTGGTTCCTATAATTTGTGTTGACTATATTGAATTATTTTTGGCTAGATTCGAACCTACTATTGGATTAAGATAGTGTGATTTGAGGTAAGTATCTTGCCTAACCTTGGGGGGGGGGGACTACCCCTAAGGATTT
>AWOL01S0041390.1:12351-43059 GCA_000715115.1 Nicotiana otophora | reverse complement strand
CGGTTAAACTTGAAGTTCTTGGGACTAAAGTTATACGTCATTTGTTTCCTAATTTTGTTTTCCTAGGTAATTCCACGCGCCAAGCCGATTGACTAACATCATTCCTAAGTATAATTTTTTCTTCTTTGTTGTAAAACGATAATAATCATCAAAATAAACTATTTAGCCTACAATCTTTAATTAAGTTAATAGAGACTAATTTCTTGGGAGAAAAGAAAACAGTTAGTTGATTTTAGTAAAGGAAATTTTTATATAGGAGTAATAATTTTAGATTAAATGCTGAAAATAAAAAAAAAATCACACCCAATGGCCTTGGAACTTTATTAGCTAAAGCATTAAATTTATCGTATAAATATAACATAATACCATTACCAGGTCCAAGAAAATCCATTTTCATCAAAAGTAATAAAGTTATTACGTTAGATTCGAAATTGAGAAAATTCTCCCATTCTAATGCCAAAGTTAAAAGAAAGCGGGCAAAACACAAAATTGGTCGGTTGGTTGAAACTAATTGCATTCGCTTGCCAAAAAGTATATAAAATATGTATATAATACACATGTATACAAAAGAATATATATTTTATCGAGTATTATTTTTAGGATCGGCTAAAAATATACATTTCTCTATTAAAAGAACGGTAGTGATACTAGAAAGAAAGAATTCTCTTTTTTGTGACATAATTTGACCTTTTAAGATTAATTAAAAATATAATTTACCAAAGTTAAATTTAATACACTAGTAGAAAATGGTTAATTTTCAACTGTAGTAATGGTCAAATCACGTTATTTCGATGGATTTCCGACCAAAAACGTTCCGTCGAAAAACAGTTGGTCGCCAAATATTTATGACTGAAACAGTCGAAAATTTCCATATGTAATGGTCGAAAACGGGACAATCTGGGACGTGGTATAATTTAGGGGTTTTGGACTAATTTGATCAATAAATTTCTGACAAATTCAATTGTAAAATTAAATTAGAAAATACTTAAAAAATTAATTTTTTCGACTGAAATAGTCAAGGAACATGAATGTAAAATAATTGAAAAATACCATAAATTCATACTTTCTGACCGAATTGGCCACAAAATTGGGAATGTTTAGGTACTACTTTCGACCTATTTGGTCGGAAATCAGCCCCAAATCTGGGTAAAACTTAGCACAATTTTGTTATTTTTTTTAACTACACGACCTGCCAAAAACAAAACAGCCAACCAATCAAAAAGCTATTCATCATCCACCAATCAAAACATCTAGTATCACAACCAACCAAATAAAACACAAAATATCACAACCAAATCATATTCAAGTATCAAAATACTAACCACATTCACATTCCAAATATACTAACGAAATATTAATCAAGTCTAAAATATAACATTCACATTCAAGTCGAAAGTATAACATGACCATTCAAGTCTAAAGCATAAATAACCAAAGACAAGTATATTTCTCGTCATAACAATACATGAATGACCAATGCAGGATAATCTGCTATTTCTTTTTTCTCAAAAGAGAAAAAAAATAGAGTAGTCATTGTGAATCATTTGTATATTTTTCACTGAGACTTTTATTGGACCCAACATTTCCTTTTTTCTATTGCCATGGTGTTATAGTAACGTAAAGTGGATTTCATGTTCAAAATACACAAAGAACTGTGGATGTTTTCTTTCTCATAAAAGCCTTTTATGGAACAAGAACTGTCCAAAATTGTACTAACAATAGAATACAATACAAAGCAAAATATAAATAAAGAGCCACCAGCCTCTAGAGTATTGAAGTAGAGATGCTTCTATGGCACAAAATGTCAACAAAATAATTTTTGATCGATAACCCTTTGTTGTTTAACACTAAAACTTCTTTGGCTTTTGAAGCCATAAATTTTGGTTTACGGAGATACCTACTGGCCGTTTAACTCAGACACTCAGCTGTCTTGGAACTTTAGTTCTTTACTTTGGTTATTATGGGTACTTTATTCAATGACTTAACCGTTACATTGCTTGTTTTCCCTATCTTCATTGCTTCATGTTATGTATTGTTTCACTCCCTAAATGCTACCTATTTATTTGACTTCCATGCCATAATTGCTACTCCCTCCATTCCAATTTATGTGAACTTGTTTGCCTGTGCATGGAGTTTAAGAAAAATTAAAGACTTTTGAAATTTGTGGTCCTAAACAAGTCACAAAGGGGACTAGAGTATTTGTATGGTTATAAAAGCTTCTCATTAAGGATAGAATTGGAAGTTTAAGCTAAATTAGAAAAGGGGTCAATCTTTTTGGAATGGACAAAAAAGGAAATAGGTTCACATAAACTGGAACGGAGGGAGTACTTGCCATTTAACATTCCTTGTACCAAATTGTCTATCCCCTCTATGATTCCATATTTATTTACTACTTGTCTCTATTTGTTTCCCTCATATATCTAAATTGTCTTATGCCTTGTTGCCTTATAGTTTCGTATTAATTGTTGCCTTCATTGAAGTAGTTTCACATGTACATGTTGGTAAAAGTAAATATCGTTGAGTTGGTAAGTTGAGACATCCGAGTAGTTCAAGTCTCTTTGGTTATCATGTTATTATCCATTGCTTTTACATTTATACTCTTGATGTATGATTTCTTGTAAATCTTAGTTATTGAGTTACTATTGTTAATTAACATTATTTTGGGAGCGGGTTACACGCCACAACGAAAATTGAAAAGAAATGAATTGAAAAAGCGTAATAAGGATGGACTATGATATTGACAGATGATTATATAGAGGGGTAGGATTGCGCGGCGCAACGGATATGTTTAAAGTTTATATTGTGGGATCGGGTTGCACGCCGCAACATGTTGATGAAAGCTATACTTGTTGTGATTGTTGAATTGACCTCGGTTGTTGAGATGAGCTATATGACTGGTTATTCGGGACTCTCTGCTGGTTGATTTGAGTTTCATTGATATGAGCTATCTGCTTTACTTCTATTCCTATCTTTCTGTTGTTATTATTATTATTGTGTACAGGTTAATGTAAGTGATCCGCCTTAGCCTCGTTGCTACTTCGTCGAGGTTAGGCTCGACACTTACAGAGTATATGGGGTCAGTTGTTGTAATGATTTGACTGGTTGTTTTGAGTATTACAACCCCATTCCCCTATTTACTACTTATCATGTGTTCAATTATAATTATGTAACTTGTCGAGGAGGTTTCAGAATGAATTGAAATACTTAGTTCCAAGATTTAAAGTTTAAGTTGAAATAGTTGGTCGGATATTGACATATGTGTAAACGAACCCGGAATTGAGTTTTGATGATTCCAATAGCTCCGTATGATGATTTTGGACTTAGAAACGTGTCCAGAAAATTTATTTGGAAGTCCGTAGTTAAATTAGACTTGAATTGGCTAAAATAGAAATGTATGTTTGGAAGTTTGACTGGAGAGTTGACTTTTTGATATCGAGGTCGAAATTTGATTCTGGAAATTAGAATAGCTTTGTTATATCATTTATGACTTGTGTGCAAAATTTGAGGTCAATCAGACTTGATTTGGTAGGTATCGGCATCAAATGTAGAAGTTAAAAATTCTTAGTTTCATTAAGCTTGAATTGGGGTATGATTCGTGGTTTTAATATTTTTTGATATGATTTAGAGTTTAGACTAAGTTCGTATGATATTTTATGACTTGTTGGTGTATTTGGTTGAGGTCCCGGGGGCCTCGGGTGAGTTTCAGATAATTAACGAATCAAATTCGGACTTAAGAAAATGTTGGAAATTTTCTGTTGCTGGTGTCTTCGCACTTGCGCATGAGGGACCGCAGGTGCGGCTCGCAGAAGCATGAAAACTGGTCGCAGAAGCGACCTAGAGAAGGCTGGCTGGGAGGCATCGCAGAAGCGGCCCAACTCACGCAGAAGCGCGACCACAGATGCGGTTTGGACGTCGCAGAAGTGACCACTACTAGCCAAGACTGACTCGCAGATGCGAGCTTCTTCCGCAGAAGGAGAGGCCATAGATGCGACCGCAAATGTGGATGACGCTGGGCAAAAGCTTTAAGTTCGGGTTTCGCTATTTTTAGCCATTTTCGGATTTTGGAGCTCGGTTTGGGCGATCTTGGAATAGAATTTTTCCACACAACTTGGGGTAGGTGTTCTAGACTCCCTTGTAATTTTATTGCATGAATTAATCTTCGTTTTCGGCGTTAGACTATTGCGTTTTCAAGAGAAATCGGAGAAATGTTTTATAATTCCATAAAATAAATTTTCGAGATTTGAACACCAATTCGGAGTCGGATTTAAGTGAAATTGGCATGGTTGAACTCGTAATTGAATGGGTTGTCGGATTTTGTGAGTATCGTCAGATTTTGAGATGTGGGCCCCACTGTTAATTTTTCGAGCGGAGTTGGAATTTTTCATAAATTGTTAATTTGTAAGCATTGGAGTAAATTGTGATTTATTTGCACGTTGTTTGAATAGATATGGATCGTTTTGATTGAATTGAGGAGATAGGAAGCGTTCGGAAGTTGATACGCGCCAAATGAAAATTCTGGAGCATTGTTTAGCTTGCTCGACATTGGATTCGGCTTGTTTGAGGTAAGTAACTCTTCTAATCTTGGAGATTAGGGTATAAACCCTAATTATACGTGTTATGTGTTTGGTGTGGAGGTGACGCACATGTTAGGTGACGGGCGTATGGGCGTGCACCATGTGAACTGTGACTCCGTTATTCTTGTGGCACTATGTAGTTACCTGAACTTATCTGTAATCATGAAATCTCTACGTACTAGAGTTATCGAGTTATGATTCATATTAGAAACCATGTCTAGGGTACATACTTATTCTGTTGGGACTCATTGAGGTCGTTACTGCTGTTGAGTTATTTGCTTACACTGTAATTTCATACTCAGTCATGTTCATTCATTTCATATCATATCTCAGTCTCTCTTGCTACATATTGACATATCATATCATCATTTTTGGACTAGTTTCCTGACATTGTGAGCCCGAGAGACTGGAGATATTGATGACTGAGTGAGGCTGAGGGCCTGATTGTGAGGATATTGATACTATGGCATGTGAGTTGTCCGTATAGCACATAAGTTGTCCATGCGGCTTATAGCACTTGGGCTAAAGGAGCCTCTCCGTAGTCTACATATACCTCCAATGAGCGCGGTTGATTTATATTAAGAAATAGATCTTCCCTGGACATGGATCTTGTCCGAAGCATTTATACCTGGGGATGGATCTTCCCCACGGGCTGGAGTGGCCCTACTCAGTACTGAGTGACTGATAGTCAGTTGATGTATTTATTCCGGGATGGATCTTCCCTGGGCCGGATTGGCCATATACAGTACTGAGTGATTGAGCATGATGGGTGGAAAGTGTGAGACAATGAGATTGAGTACTCTGAGAGTGTGAGTACATGAGTTCATCTCCGAGATACATTGCATTGACATACACACATGAGTACTCTTATTTATTGTTGGAAGGAGTTTTGAGAAAACTTACTGTTTTCAAACTTACTCATATTTTTGGCAACTTTGGTAAACGACTTGGGATTTCACTGATGCACTTGAAAGGCATAATTATTTTCAGAAATCATGATTAAGTTGAGCATTTTATCTCTGAGTTACTTCTTTTATTACTTGCTTTACGCTGTTATGGACTGTCATTGGCTATTGGTGTTGGACCCGACCTTTGTTCCAGCTCGTCACTACTTTCAACCTAAGGTTACATTTGTTACTTATTGAGTACATGAGGTTGGTTGTACTCATACTACACTTTTGCACTTTGCATGCAGATGTTGGTTGCTGATGTTGCTGTGATCGATAGGAGATGGAATTGAAAACGTACATGCATTTCGGTTGTAGCTGCCTCTTGTTCAAGGTAGCCTTAGATTTATAAAAATCTGTTTATGTATATTTCGAACAGATGATGTATTTATTTCATACCAGCTTTATAAATTCTAATCTTAGAAGCTCATGATTTGTACTACCAGTCCTTGAGGAGTGTATTAGAGTTAGTTAAATATTAATTTAATTGGATAGTTATTAATTGGCTTACGTGACGGGTTGGGTTAGGTGCCATCACGACTAGGTGGATTTTGGGTCGTGACAAGGTGGTATCAGAGCTCTAAGTTCATAGGTTCTACAAGTAATGAGCAAGTGTCTAGTAGAGTCTTGCGGATCGGTATGATGACGTCCATACTTATCTTCGAGAGGCTACAGGGCATTTAGGATAATTTTCCATCTTTCTCTCCTTATCGTGCAGAATTGATTCAAATTGAAATATAACTCTTTGCATTCCTTATCGTGTGCACATGTGAGCGCTCGGTATCAGCCGTGCATCGCCGGTTTGTGATTCCATGAACGAGGTTCGCAATGTGTATTCTGTGTTTTGGTGATGGGCCACTCTGGAGGACTTGAGGCCATGTTTAGACAGTAGCTTAGGCTCAGTAGCTTCAGTTGTAACTTGTACATTTGAACTCATATGTCGGGTAGTGTCCCTATGAGTGGAGCTTATGGCTCGATGAGCGATCGAATGGCTATACGATAAGTATGGTGTGATTGCGGGATGTGTTAAGATGGCTTAAATGTGACGAGAAGTGTTTCCTTGAAATGTAAAGAGGGCCATTGGGTGCTTGATTTTTATTTGATGTGACGTACAGTCTCGAATTGTGAGTGTGTTGAAGGATCTGTCATGCAATTTAATTGTGGAGCGAATTAGATTTTCATTTTGTGTTGATGAGTTCAAACTTAGAAAGATTAAGTTATTGCATAGTAATTATGACTGCGAAAGGGTATAGCAAGATGCCAGTTTGAGGCTAAACATGTAGGTTATCTCCTGCGGAGTAATCTACGTAGGTGTTTTCCTTATAATGTTGAGTGGAGAGATTCTTTTTACCAGTGGAGTGTATGTGTTGAGATTTGAATTTGAACCTGGTTGAGAAAGTTGACTTGACTGTCAAGAGAATAAGTGCGAGCTTAGCGGATGATTGAGGTATTTTATGATTGGTGTTGCATGAGCTTGAGAAGAATTTTCGTTGAACTGACTGCAGTATTATGGCAGTAATAAAGTATGCGTATTGTGCGTTATGGAATGTTTTGTTCTAAGGCTTTGAGCTAAGTGGGGGAGCCTGCTATTGGCGATTTGATTTCATGGTTATGTGTTAAATATTAGTTTGGTTTGAGGCATATTTGTGGGTTAGTTATGACTTGCAGAGGCTGAGATCGAGGATGACCCGAGTGAGAAAATTCCCTAGATACGGGTTATATTGCACTTTATGAGTATATGAAAAATTATAGGGATGAGTGAGTTGATGTTTGAGAAGTATGTAGTACGCATGGAGTATGAATTCGATCGGTGGTGTTAGAGCAGGGTTACTTCTTTGAGTGTTGTTGTGTTAATGGGACATGTATTTTTCGGCATGTTCGGGCGGTGAAATTTGGGTTTGAGCAAAGTGGGTGACTCTCGATAAAGTTCTAATGGGTTCGAGATTTTATGTATAATAATTGAGAATTTCTCTGGATGGGTGTATGGATAAAATCTGAAATTTGCATGTGATGGTGCCTGGACTTGTGGTAATTCTATATGAATATGGATCCTACATTCTAGTATAAGAAAGGTAAAAATAATTTTAAATTCACATAAGGTATTCTCAAAGTGGGCGTTTCAGTTGTGGTACTTACTGGGTCGCTTAAGAAGAATACAGTGGCTTATGGGTCTTGGGACGGTGTCATTTTATGTTAGGATGTCTCGTAGTGAACTTTGGGTAATTATGATGTGGTGAGGCTCTACAGATATTTTGGTGGCAATATTCATGGGTTTTGATGAACTGCGTGATTTGGTCGAGTTAAAGGAATTTAGTTCTAATAGCTTGATTATGTGCAAACGGATTTCAAAGTGTTCTTGATGGGTTCTACCATGGTTTGAACCTGATATTTTCTATTGTTGCGGGGAACGTATTGTGTATTGTGATTTCCTCCTAGATGAGAGCAAATGGAAGGCTTTTAACTAACCGGGTATGTAATTTGTTGGTGACTCAGATTTGATGATGGGATTCTTGTGCTTGTCATATGATGGCATAATAGATGTTGTGTGGTGTGCGAAATTAGGATTTACATGTACAAGGTGGCAGTTAAGTATTGAAGAGAAGATCACTAATTTTGGACAGAATGGTCAATTTCAGATATTTAGATGAATGTGATAACTACTCGGTAATTCCCGATAAAGGTGCGCATTTCAGAAGGCACATTGTGTTCTGACTTATGGATGTTCGTCAGTATTGAGGTACTCATCCGGTTGATCGGCTGCTGATATTCAGATTTTGCTATATGACATGGGAGAATTATATAAGTAATCCTCATGGGATGATCATGAATGGAAGATGTGCTAGTCATTCTAGTGTTGGAGTTGGGATCAGTTATGGTGATTCATGTGTTCGATGAATTTGGAGACTGGGAGTTCTCAGAAGTATATTGTTTCAGGTTGCGGCCTGTTTGAGGTGAGTATATTTTTTTAACACAGTGGAGTCACTAGTTGCGTTAATTATTTGTGATAGCTACGCGCTATTAGTGTGCATATGTGAGGTTTGAGCCAATGTGCGGGCATCGGGGCAAGTATTCAAACTCGAAAGAATGCTTAGGCTATGATATGCCTAGGGTTGACTATTAAGCGTAAAGTTATAACGTTTCTCGTGTTCATACCATTTTTGAGAACTATCTGGGCTACATTTGAGGTTACAAAGAGGCTAATTCCCTGAATAAATGAGGTAGTTACTATTTCTACGTTAACTTGCCGATTTGAAGTGTGATAACAGACTTTGCACGTGCTTACACTATGGCGTGTTATTTATACCAGTCCAGGAGCATGAGAATCTTATTTCATTATCATATAAATGTGTATTTATTTGATTGCTCCTGTATGATATGCTTGGACCGGAGGCCTATGACCATGTCGTGAAGTTAATGTTAATGTGAGCTCTAGGAGAGCTGGTTACCGTTATTAGATTCGTGTGTCTTGGTTATACTATATATGATGAGCGTATAACATTATAGGTATGGTGGTGTTTCTTGAACTTGCGAAACGGTTCTCTTCTTTGAGACATTTTTCATTTTTGGGTACACGGATTGCGCGCTTATGGCTTGAGTTATATTGATGTGGCGTGTCTGTGGGATAGTTGTGTTTAATAATATAAGGTCATTGGACCTAGAATGGGTACTATCAGGTTTATTTATGGTATATTTGGGAGGATGACATTGAAAGTCGGCTTAGACAGTGATTATGGTTCTGGTTGGGGCGAGAGAGCTCCATGAGCCCCACTGTCAATTTTTCGAGTGGAGTTGTAAATTTTCATAAATTGTTAATTTGTAAGCATTGGATTAAATTGTGATTTAATTACACGTTGTTTGAATAGATACGGATCGTTTGGCTTGAATTGAGTAGATGGGAAGCGTTCGAAAGTTGATACGCACAGAATGGAAATTCTGGAGCATTGTTTAGCTTGTTCGACATTGGATTCGGCTTGTTCGAGGTAAGTAACTCTTCTAATCTTGGAGCTGAGGGTATGAACCCTGATTATACGTGTTATGTCATGCCCCAAACTCAGGGAGCGCGACTGGCGCTCAACCGAGAGAATCTGGCCGAGCAAGCCTATTAGACTTACTTCTACCCAAACTCATCCATGAATAACGAGGAGATGCACTCCATTAATCAATCACTGGAAATATTTTATTAACAACTTCCTTTTCATTCCCATTAGTAGCTTCATTCATAATTTCCAAACCATTACGAGTTTATAAAATTAATAAAAAACATAATTTCCAAGTACCAACATTTCTAGTTCAATTCCAAACATCAACCATAACCCACAACCTGTCTACGGAGCCTCTAAATACATTAGAAGAGTAATATGGAAATGCCTACAACAAGACCTCGGCTATACCTCAAAACATTGTACAATTTCAATACATGAGTATATAGAACTCGAATCACACTGGATATTTTTATAAATCAAAGCATTAGTTAAAGCAACCACTAATGGGCATGAATTTAGTACAAAATCTTTTAGACAATTCTATCTTTCATTGAAACACGACTCAAAGCCATAACCTTTTTATACGTAACCCACACTTTGAAACTTATAGAAACATTATGGAATTCAATTCCAAGATAGAAAGTTTAGCCAACATACCTCAATTGCGCTTCTTTAGACTCTACAATTTTTCGGAACCCTTAGCAACCTCAATCTATTTTAGCAATATACAGATTGAACCCAAAATTAGGAAAACGTTCATGGTTCTAGTTCATTTCTTATTTTTTCCCACACTCTTTATCACATGCATGCAACATAAACAACCCTCACACCCATGGACCATCTTATTAATACCCCATTATAGCTATGTTTGAAATTAAGAGTTGGGGTGATAAAGTCTTACCTTTTTGGATGAAGAATTTGGTACTCTACTTGAATATTTCCAAGCTTTGAGTGATGGTTGAAGATTAATTGGTGGGAATTAGGCCCTCCCTCTAGAACCCTCTCTCTCTCTCTCTCACTAGAAATATGAGAAATGAGCTTCGAAATGGGCTAAATGGGTGTTTTAATGGAATGGGAGTCGGGTTTTAAATTAAGAAAATGGGTGCCTGACACAGGTCGTGGTTATGCGGTCCATAAAGTGACCGCAGAAATGGCCCTCAGCGGCCTGAACTTACGGCCCAGTTATGCGACCAGTATGCGGTCCGCATACTCATTCTGTGGTCGCATAATGCACCGCAGAACTCCCTCCGCAAAAACTCAAGAGGGATTATACGATCGATATGCGCTCCGCATATCGATTATGCGATCGCATAACCGACCGCAAAACTGACCTCATGTTGGCCAAACTTACTGCTTCATTCTGCGGCCATTATGCGGTCCGCAGAGGGATTATGCGGCCGCATAATGGGCCGCAGAAATGCGTTCTTCTACGAAATAGTTTTCTCTCAGTCCGTAGGGTAGTGTTCAATCAAAAAAGTCCGAACCGCAGCTCGCAAGCTCGCCGTGAAGAATTTCTACTAATATAATGCAGGGATCTATCTTGGCACCACGAAACCCCGAGTTTTTTGGTTTAAATTTTTACGGGTCCTTACATCTTTCCCTACTTAAGGTCATTCGTCCTCGAATGAGGATCAAGGTTTGCTTAACACAGTTTCAGTTGTACTACATAACATCAGCCCCAAATTTGCCTAACTTCCTAACTTTCTGAAAATTTCGCCAGAGTTTCCTTTGTATTTAGGCCTATTCACCTGTCAGAGTAACACCAAAACAATTCCTAACAACACATCCACAACTTGACAAAACATCACCATGTATAACAACGTCACTAATCTCATCATTATATGCATTATACTACCAAGAGTGGTATTTGGACATGAGCTGCACATATTTAAATCATAACACACAGAAGTACCTTTCAAATCACAATCATTTAACTATACACTCAAGTGGGAACATTTTATTTCCTTAACACTTTTGCCCTTCCATGTGGTCTCCTCGACTTACAGACTTTGCCATAACACATTAACGGAGACAATCTCAACTCCCGGACTTTTCTAACAAGGATAGCAAATAGTTGCTCCTCACAATCCCATTATCCCTTATCTTCACCTTATTAGACATAGACAAATGAAACATAGGGAACACGGAGAACAATAATAGGGAAACATCATACTCATAGTTTAGCCTATGTCCTTTCAAAATTCCATAAGGCCTAAAGACTTCACATACTTTACCTTTATTAACAATTCACATAGCACCCTCATGCAGAAAATATTGAGAATAACCCATTCACTTTCTTCAACTCTAAATCTCCACGCCGAACACCCAAACTAAACCTTTGGAAACCTCCAACAATTTCTCTAAGATGTGCTAGCTTGACTATGACCATAAAATTTCCTATCCCATATATTTGATCACGGGATGATGCTTCTTGTTTGACATGCCTAAACCTACAATACTCGATAGATTTGCTACAAACAGGAACAACGAGGTTCGAGATTTGCTGGAAATATTCAAGAATCCATCAACGTGCTGAGCACGACATTTCAGGAGGTTATATCTTAAGAGACATGAAGGTCTCTACAATTAGCGCTGACATGGAGATTCGCTGTGGTGACACCATCGGTTCAACAAACGAGTCATAGAGCTGCCTAGTAGGCATAGATAATGTAGGGATCAGGTTCATGATTAGGAGATTTAAATAAATGAGTCATTTTAGATATGTGACATATGGGAGGTATGGTCTGGAGGATAAAGACATTAGCGTCAGTTATTCTTGGAATAATATGAGCCAGGAAAAGGACAACAATAATTGTTTCACTCCATACTTGCCTTGTTTGGTAATAGTAGGCCTCAAAGAGAGACAGCACTTATGTGACACTAGTCGGCTCTTGGAATATAGGGAAAATCAGTTTAACTCGAAATGAGAATATTCTAGCGCCCTGAATATGATATGGGTTTCAAGATACATAAAGTTGCATTACACTCTTAACAGTAACTAGCACAAGGAATCTATGCCACAAGCTTACGAGGATGAAAAGAAGTTGAACACTTGTGAGATTATTATCATTCCCACAGCTTAACCTTTGCCAATATTTGATCCTATGTGAGAGGACTAGAGATACAACGAGTTTGTCTTTCAATTCAATACGCTCATCATAAGGCTGCTCAACTTTCAATCTCACACAAATGGAATCATGTAACTAGGACATCTTAATGTTGGATGAAATCATGTATTAGTTAGAGAGAATGAACACTTTGACGTGAGCTAGACATGTTTTTGCCATAACAACTCTCAAGTTGCCATTTCAGGCCAATTCACGGGCAACCACAATACTGGGAACAAGGTGAGTTACTCATTGAGGCATGATCTAGGTGGATATGAAAGTCATACTGAGATGGGTAAACAACAAGACCTCCCTGTTACGAATTTGTGATAAATCTCAAGTTGCTCAGAAACTTTATGCGGATAAGTGTCCCCTTTCAATTGGCATGTACGTACATGATAGGTGCTAAAATATACTCTCATGTTACTAGACAATGAAAAGGATTAATGATACTATTCATAAAGTAGTAGAATAATTGTTCCAACCATAGAAGTCACATATACCGGATAGGAAAATAGTGACTCAAGAAGGATCTCAAACACTAGGTTGCTTTCCATTGGATATGATACCGCATAGGTAAATATTATGGTGATACATGTATAGGCACAAATGAGCAGATGTTATCCATTTGAATCAAAATGTTCTGTACGAAATTCATCAGGTATTGTCCCTTGTTGAGAATTTAGGGAAGCTGTGGGAAGTATTAACCTAGGGCTATAACGCAATTCAAGGAACCCATTATAGAACTCAATTTCTCAAGAGGTTGTAAATATAAAGAATTGTGATAAAGAGGCTTCACGAATACTGTGCCTCGTTCTAAGAGTAGATGCAGAGAACGACTCATAAAGTTGTTTCGGTTCTATCCCAAATTCCATAGTAACATAAGAGGTGACATATGACAAAGTGGAACCGGGATCAATAAGAACATACACATCATGAGATCAGTTAGTCAATATACCTGTAACCGCATCTGGAGAAGCCTCAAACTTTTGACATCTCCTCATAGCATAAAACCTGTTGGGCCCTCCCGAGATTTGAATACCACCCCTAGCTGTTCCACGCCCTGCAGGTGTTATAGTGCCTCTAGCTGGGGGAGGCGTTGTGGATGTAGTAGCTATAGAACTGACTGGCTGTGCCATACCCTTGCTCGTGCTCTGGCGAGACAAATAACAATCTCTTTGAAAGTGGCCGTCATACCACACTTATAACATACTTTTATACCATAATGACACACTCCTGGATGGCATATCCCACACTTCACACAACGGGGATGAGGTCCGCTGAACTGACTCGTCTCACTGACCTGATATTTACCCTTTTTGCATACATCATAAGCATACCCCTTATCCTTCCAATGCGGGACTAACAATTCCAGCACCGGATTGCCGTGTGGGCCTTTGGAATTTCCCAAAGATACCACCTCTGAGCATACTCACAACACGACGCCAAATGTTCCTTCCCGCATGACGGACATAACTTGATAGGTGTACCCAACCTAGGGAATGTTTTCTTCTTCTGCCCCCTTTTTCCGCAGCCATAACATATTTCAAGGGTCATCCAACATGTTCCCAAGTGTCGCTTCTTGCATATCACACAATCTGGTTCATTAGCACCAACAACCCTCTTTCGTTTCTTAGATTCTCTCACCACACGATCCGATGGTACGGTGACAGTGGTAGGAATAAGGACACTTCCCTTAGCAACAAGTTCTTCCAACCCCTCCACGGCTCGACGCATTCTCCCAACAAACTCTTGTGTAATCTTCCCCAGATTCAATGGAGCGGTCATTCCCTCCTCGTTGTTTTTAACTCGTGGATTACTCATCTGAAAAATATCATGAGACATAACGAGGAAATTAGCTTCCTATCTTGAGCTCTATCGCACGATTTGGAGTATCAAAGAAGTGTGAAATTCCTAAATGACCAAGTAGCCTCCTCATTATAGATGTGGTCGACAACACACCGATAAGAAGGACTCTACTAGACACGACTCTGAGACATCCTAAGACACTTTAAAACCTTAGGCTCTGATACCGGGTTTGTCACGCCCCAAACTCAGGGAGCGCGACCGACGCTCAATCAAGAGAATCCGGCCGAGAAAGCCTATTAGACTTACTTCTACCCAAACTCATCCATGAATAAAGAGTAGATGTACTCCATTAATCAATCACTAAAAAGATTTTATTAACAACTTCCTTTTCATTCCCATTAGTAGCTTCATTCATAATTTCCAAAACATTACTAGTTTATAGAATTAATGAAAAACATAATTTCCAAGTACTAACATTTCTATTTCAATTCCCAACATCAACCATAACCCACAACCTGTCTACGGAGCCTCTAAATACAATAGAAGGGTAATATAGAAATACCAGCAACAAGGCCCCGGCTATACCTCAAAACACTATACAATTTCAACACATGAGTATATAGAACTCGAATCACACTGATATATTTATAAATAAAAGCATTAGTTAAAGCAACCACTAATGGGCATGGATTTAGTACAAAAGCTTTTAGACAATTCTATCTTTCATTGAAACACGACTCAAAGCCATAACCTTTTATACGTAACCCACACTTTGAAACTTACAGAAACATTATGGAATTAATTCCAAGAGATAAAGTTTAGCCAACATACCTCAATTGCGCTTCTTTAGACTCTACAATTTTTTGGACCCCTTAGCAACCTCAATCTATTTTAGCAATATACAAATTGAACCCAAAATTAGGAAAACATTCATGGTTCTAGTTCACTTCTTATTTTTCCCACACTCTTTATCACATGCATGCAAGATACACAACCCTCACACCCATGGACCATCTTATTAATACCCCATTATAGCTATGTTTGAAATTATGAGCTGGGGTGATGAAGTCTTACCTTTTTGGATGAAGAATTTGGTACTCTACTTGAATATTTCCAAGCTTTGAGTGATGGTTGAAATTAATTGGTGGGAATTAGGCCCTCCCTCTAGAACCCTCTCTCTCTCACACTAGAAATATGAGAAATGAGCTTCAAAATGGGCTAAATGGGTATTTTAACGGAATGGGGGTCGGATTTTAAATTAAGAAAATGGGTGCCCGACACAAGTCTGCGGTCGCATATGTGATCGCATAGTGGTTATGCGGTCCGCAAAGTGATCGCAGAAATGGCCCTCAGGGGCATGAACTTACGGCCCAGGTATGCGACCAATATGCGGTCCGCATACTCGTTCTGCGGTCGCATAATGCACCACAGAACTCCCTCCCAACATCAAGTTGGCCAAACTTACTGGTTCACTCTGCGGCCATTATGCGATCCGCAGAGTTATTAAGCGGCCGCATAATGGGCCGCAGAAATGCGTTCTTCTACGAAACATTTTCCTCTCAGTCCGTAGGGTACTGTTCAATCCAAATAGTCTGAACTGCGAGAATTTCTACTAATATAACATAGGGATCTATCTTGGTATCAACCCCAAGTTCTTTTGGTTTAAATTTTTACGGGTCCTTACATGTTATGTGTTTGGTATTGAGGTGACGCACATATTAGGTGATGGGCGTGTGGGCGTGCACCTTGTGAACTGTGACTCTGTTATTCCTGTGGTACTATGTAGTTACCTGAACTTATCTGTAATCATGAAAGCTTTACGTACTGGAGTTATCGAGTTGTGATTTATTTTAGAAACCATGTCTAGGCTACATGCTTATTCTATTGGGACCCATTGAGGTCATTACTGCTGTTGAGTTATTTGCCTACATTGCAATTTCATATCATATCTTAGTCTCTGTTGCTACATATTGACACATCATATAATTATTTTTGGACTAGTTTCCTGACATTGTGAGCCCGAGAGACTGGAGAGATTGATGACTAAGTGAGGCCGAGGGCTTGATTGTGAGGATATTGATACTATGGCATGTCAGTTGTCCGTGTAGCGCGTGAGTTATCCTTGCGGTTTACAGTGCTTGGGCTGAAGGAGCCCCTCCGGAGTCTGCATACACCCCTATTGAGCACAGTTGATTTATATTGAGGGATAGATCTTCCTGTGACATGGATCTTGTTCGAAGCATTTATACTTGGGGATGGATATTCCCCATGGGCTGGATTAGCCCTACTCAGTACTGAGTGACTGATGGTTAGTTGATGTATATATTCCGGGATGGATCTTCCCTGGGCCGGATTGGCCATATACAGTACTGAGTGATTGAGCATGATGAGAGAAAAGTGTGAGACTATAATGACCCAACCGGTTGTTTTGAACATTTACACTTCGCTCGTTAGTTTACGGGTATGAGTAGCTTCGTATGATGTATTATGACTTATGTGAATCATCGGTTTTGGTTTTCAGGTTATTTGGAATCGAATTGGAAGAATGGATTTCATGGTTGAAGCTTTAAATTGGAAGGGACCTTTTGTGAATTTGAACCAGGAACGGAAATTTGATGGTTCTGGTAGGGCTATATGGTGATTTTGGACTTAGGCATATGCCCGGATTTGTATTTGGATATTTCTTGAAGGTTTCGGCACAAGTTGGCAAAAATTGGAAATTTGAAGGAATAGATTTCTAACAAATTCAATTTCTGAAGTTGACGATGGTCAAGATGGGATGACTGATAAGCCCATTCTAGAATGGAGATCTGATTATGCCACAACAAAACAGATAATGAAGAATGATCCAGCACTTGATAGAGCTTGCGCTAGGTCAGATTTTAATCACAGGAAAGAAATATTGCTCATTCCAGGCGCCAAGGAAGACGTTCAAAAGATTTGGGTTGCCTAAATTCTCAGGCGACATGTCTAGGTTCAGAAGGAAAATAAAATACTTCAGAAGGAGAAGGTCGGGCGGTGCAAGGAGAAATAGAGCATGTTTTATTTGTAAATAAATAGGAAATTTTGCGCGAAACTGCCCGCAGTCCAAACGGACTATTAGAATTCTCTTTGAAATAACAGATTACACAAGCGTTCATTTTAGTGATGATGACTATCTTGAATTTGTTTTCTCACTTGAATATGAGCCCACAGAAGAGACGATCTTTTCCTTGGATGTTTATGAGGAATATAGTGATGATCATTACTATATTTCATAACCAAAGGAAAAGGTGAAAGAAGAGATCCATAGCATCATGGTGATCGCGCAAGCAAAAATCAAAGTTTATGTATCCAAGTGGGACAAACCAATACATGGGAAGAGATCCACAACATCGCGGAGATATCGGAAGTAGAATGCAAAGACTATGCATCCAAGTGGGACAAACCAACACATGTCATAGGTTTTATTTGACACAGGAGCATACTCCTCCCACATTATCCTGCAGTCGTTCCAGATGAGTATTGGGTGTCGTACTTCAAGAATTTTGACACCACCTCAAATGGAATTCTGACCACAACTGTCATTACCAAACACTTGATCACCATTGAATTCTTCCCAGGACTGAAGTACAGGACATAATTGATTAGGTCACATGTCCCATGAAGGATTTGGTTATTGATTTTTACATTTACATGGTTTTGCAAGACAAACTCTAGACCAAAGCCAATGGGATAGAATTAATAAATCACACAACTTTCCTGTGTAGAATCTCACACTAAATTCTTAACCAAATGTGACAATCATTTATGGAAAAATAAAGAGTTCTTCATCAAGCTGGCTTCAAAGAAAAATGAGAATATCAATTCTTCATAGGCATGTCACTTTGGTATGAATCCCGACCACCTTCAGCTTGCAAAAAAGGAGTGTCAGGTGCTAGTGGATTTTGATCTCATCGAGTCATCAAATTCACAATGGGCATACGAAGCATTTTTTGTCAACAAAAGAGCCGAGAAAACAAGAGGAAAATTGAGATTGGTAATTAATTACTAGCCACTCAATCAATATTTTTTTATGACAACTTTCCCATGCCAAATAAGCTCATCCTTTTCTCCCAACTTACCAAAGTGAAATATTTTTCTAGGTTTGATCTCAAATCATGCCTTTGGCATTGTGAATCCACCCGAATGATCAGGAAAAAACTAGTTTTTGCATTCCCGATTACCATTTTCATTGGAAAGTCATGCCTTTTAGTTTACAAAATGCTCCATCTTTGTTTCAAAAGGCCATGAGAAAAATATTTTACTTGTTTACATTGATGATATTTTATTGTTCAATGATACTTGGGAGGAAAACTTTAATTTGCTCAATCATTTTGAATATTTAGTGTGAAAAAATGACGTCATACTTTCACCCAAAAAATAGTTTTTGCAAAACAAGAAATTAATTTTTTGGGCATGCATTTTTCATATGGAGAATACACCCTAGATCCTCATATTTCTCAAGTTCCTTCATACTGGATTCACATCAAATCAAATTTCATATTTTTTGGGAATAATAAATTATGTGAGAGATTTAGTTCCTAATGTTTCTACATATATTTCTCCTCTCACAAAACTGTTGAAGAAAAATGCCCAGCCATGGGGGCAAGGAACAAAATAATGCACTTAGAAAAATAAAAGAGTTGTCCTAAAGTGTCAAATCTTTACACATTCCCTCCAATGGAAAGAAAATATTTTAGACATATGCCAGCAATGAATATTAGAGCGCAATTTTATTTGAAGAAGAATAAGGCTAAAGAAAAATATGTGGTTACTCTAGTGGAAGATTCAAGGATGTTGAACAAAACTAACATTCCACTTTAAATAAGATTTTTGTTGTGGTTACTACAACTTCCTTGAACCTGATTACAGATATTGCTCCTATTCAGGACTATGCACAGAACTTAGAGGATCACAAGAGGCTACAACAAGTTGCTCGAGATCATGACCACGGTCAATCTAAATGGCCTGGTCCACGAGAGATATAGGAGAATTTCGAGGCGGTTTAGGTCCCCATTGCTTTGGCAGTCACCTAACTCGGAGACTAGCATTCCATCTTAAACTTATGGCCAATTTTGAGAACGGACCACTTATTTAGGTCAGGGCCAGAATTTCCAAGGGAAGACTTTGCAGAATAGTGGGGATACTATTAGGATGCGACCCTTGAAGAAACGTTGTGGTCGATGTTGTAGGAGTCATTTTGGGCTTTGTTGCCAGGGTTCAAATTTATGTTTCTCATGTGGGTAGCCTGAATCATGTGCTTTTGCCCAATAAGAAATCTGGGTGGCGTGATACCGCCTACGGGGTCAGTAGTAGCCTCTTTATCGACAGCACGTCCTCGTGAGCAAGGTATACCACTTACGATAGGAAGGGGTAGAGGTAGAGGTGGAATTCCCATGTCCAGCCCAGGTGGGCAATACGAAAATCGATATATGTGTCATCAGGATGTCAGAATTTAGAGACTTCACCAAACGCGGTCATAGGTATATATCCGCATTTTTCGTTAGTGTTTATGCTTTGGTAGATAGGTTCTACCCTGTCGTATATTAATCCATTTGTTGCTGGTCAATGTGATTAAGTATATATTGCTACGATAACCGTTTGAGGTGTCCATGCCAGTTTGGCGTGTCTGTGATATTTAGGTGAGTGTAACGAGATTGCGATGTGATGATTTATGATCACCTTACCTTGGCCGATTTGAATGAATTAAAAATGGTAGAATTTAATATCATTATGGGAATTGATTGGCCGGCCTCTTGTTATGTCATAGTGGATTGTTGGAGGAAGGTATTTCGCTTTAACTTTCTGGGAGATCCCATTATCGAATGGAATGGCAATGTCGCAGAGCCATAAGGTAAGCTTATTTCTTACCATAGGGCCCAAAAGATTATCATGAAAGGATATTTCTATTAGATGGTATGGGTACAAGATGCAGATGAGAAGCAACCCACCCTTCAATCGGTTTTGGTCGTTAGTGAATTTTTGGATGTGTTCCCGGATGAGCTCCCGAGCATTCCACCAGAGAGGGAGATTGAGTTTTCTATCGATGTGCCACTCAATATTCAGCCTATATCTATTCATCCATACAGAATGGCTCCTACGGAGTTTAAGGTTAACAGACTAGTTAAAGGAACTTCTTGATAAGGGATTCATTCAACCCACCACTTCCCCGTGGGGAGCCTAAGTGCTATTTGTTCGAAAGAATGATGGTTCGTTAAGGATGTGTATTGATTATCGATAGTTAAATATGTTGACCATCAAGAGAAAGAATTCACTTCCAATGATCGATGATATAGTTTCATCAATTGCAAGGTGTCTAAGTAATTTTTCAAGATCGATCTCAGATATGGATATCATCAGCTATGGATCAAGGAAGAAGTTGTTCCGAAGACATCCTTTCGGATCAGATATGTCTACTACAAATGTCTCGTTATGTCGTGTGGCTTAACCAATGCACCAGCGGCCTTCATGGATTTGATGACTCGAGTGTTCAAGTAGTATTTGGATATTTTTGTGTTCATGTTCATAGATGATATACTGGCTAAGGCCTACAACCCATACCAAGGTACACAACTTCCTTGGCTTGGCTGGTTACTACTAAAGGTTTATTGAGAATTTCTCATCCATAACTGCTTGTTTGACGAAATTGATGCATAAGGAAGCGAATATTTGGTTGATTGATGGTTATGAGAAGAGCTTCCAGGAGTTAAAGGATGGATTAACCTCAGCACCAGTATTAAATCTTCCTGAGGGACCCGATGGTTATGTCATATACTATGATTCCACATAGTGGGCTTAGGTAGCGTACTAATGCAACACAGGTATCATGTTAAAATTATCTGACCCATGACCTGCAGCTAGTAGCTGTTATTTTCGCTCTAAAGATATGGCGTCACTATCTATACGGATATCATGTTAACATATTCATCGATGTCATTTCAGTTATCAGTTATCGATTCAGTTATCACTTCAACTTCAGTTTCAATAGTTATCATTTCAGTTATCAGTTATCAATTCTCAATTATAAGCTTAGTTACAGTTTCACCATTGATAATTCTTTCTTTTACTTGCTTTACATACCAGTGCAATTCAAATGTACTGACATCCCTTTTGCCCGGGGCCTGTATCTCTCGAAGCAGGTAATGATTTATAGGTTGATGATTCAGAGCGCTAGAATTCTAGTACCAGTTATTTGACGATCCCCAGTTCTTTCGGGGCATTATCATAACCTTACAGTCTTCAGTATTTTCAGACAGCCAGTGTTTTCAGTACTTCATTAGAGGCTTTGACCGGAAGTTGACTTTGAGGATATCGGATTCGGATTGTGGTTTCGGAAATTGGAATAGCTTCGTTATATTATTCGGGACTTGTGCGCAAAATTTGGGTTAATTCCGGGTTGATTTGCTATGTTTCGGCACGAGTTATTGAAGTTGAAAAGTTCAAAGTTCATAGATTTCGATTTGAGGTGTGATTCGTCATTTTGATGTTGCTATGTGTATTTTGAAGCCTCGAGTAGGTCCGTGTTGTGTTATGGAACTTGTTGGCATGTTCCGAAGGGGTCCCGAGGGGCTCGGGTGAGTTTCAGATGAGGTTCGGATCATTTCATTGCATTTTCTGATTTTTGCTAAGCTGTTGGTTCTGGTGTGATTACACCTGCGGCTGTTTTGCGCATGTGCGATGGTCACAAAAGCGACAGAGGAGTCATAGAAGAAAGGTGTGAGCTGATATGGAAGATCGCAGAAGTAGAAGTAAGGGCGTATCTGCGCTTTCGTAGAAACATAAGATTAGCCACAGAAGCAGCGAGTGGCGCAGGAGCGGGAGTTGGTTGGCGCACTTGCGCGTGCACAGAGGCAGAGAATGTCCGCATGTGCAGAAGGGTCGGCCTCCATGGGCTTCGCAGAGGCTAGATTTTATCCGTAGAAGCGGAGGTCGCAGATGCGACATTTTAACCGCATATGCGGAAATGCTGGGTAGAAACCATAAAATTTGAGGCTTTGGTTCTTTCTTCATATTTTGAGATGTAGGACTCGGATTGAGGCGAGGTTTGGAGAAATTTTCATCACAAGGATTGGGGTAAGTGTTATCTACTCAGCTTTGGTTATATTTCATGAATCTACCTTCGCTTTTGGTAATTGGATTGTGAACGTTAAAGAGGAAATCAGGGGGTTTTGGCCTAAAGTTTCATAATATGAATTTTTGAGTTTTGAACATCGAATTGGAGTCGGATTTGAGTGAAAACTAGTATGGTTGGACTCGTAATTGAATGAGTTATCGGATTTTTGTGAGTTTTGTTGGATTACGAGGCACGGGCCCGGGTGTGAATTTTGGCAGATTTTGGGTTTTGATTAAGGATTCGATCTTTATTATTTGGAATTTATTCCTTAGGTTTTATTTGATGTATTTGAGTTGCTTTTGGCTAGTTTTGAGTCGTTCGGAGGTCGCTACGCGTGTGATGGCATCTTTAGAGCATCGCTTGTCTTGCTTGGCATTGGTATTGGGTTGTTCGAGGTAAGTAACTCTTCTAAACTTAGTGTTGAGGGTATGAAATCCTGAAATATGTGTTATGTGATTGGTATTGAGTTGATGCACATGCTAGGCGAAGGCCGTGTGGGCGTGCACTATGTGAATTGGGACTCTGTTGTTTCCATGGCACTATATAGTGGTCCTACTTTGTTGATGTCCGTGTTTTCACCATGTGATAAAGTAATTGAGCTGTCAATCATGCTAGATATCATGTTTAGGCTTTATGACGATACTTCTAGGACCCATAGTGGTCGTTCCTTGCTGTTATTTCACTGATTTTATTGATATTTCGTACTCAGTCATATTCATGCATTCATATCATATCTCAGTATCAGTTGTTATTTATTGATACATCATATCATTGTTGTCGGGCTAGTTTCATGACATTGTGAGCCCGTGAGTGAGACTGGAGAGATTGATGACTGAGTGAGGTCAGGGGCCTGTTTGTGAGGATATTGATACTATAGCACGTGAGTTGTCCGTGTGGATCCAGATATTGATATTATGGCACGCGAGTTGTCCATGCGGATTATAGCGCTTGGGCTGTAGGAGCCCCTCCAGAGTCTGCACACCCCCAGCGAGCGCTGTTGATTATATATATTTATATGGATTGGGTTGCACGCCGCAACGAGCCTTATGGCTATATATATGTTGATTGGGTTGCACGCCGCAACGGGCCTTATGGTCATATATGGATTGGGTTGTACGCCGCAACGAGCCTTATGGCTATATATATGTTGATCGGGTTGCACATCGCAACGGGCCTTATGGTCATATGTGGATCGGGCTGCACGCCGCATCATGTATTGTACAGTGTTGAGTGATTGAGCCTGCTGAGCATTGAGCATAGTGAGAGGGAATGCAAGACAGTGATATTTAGTACTCTGAGAGTGTGAGTACATGAACTCATCATTGAGATGCATTGCATTTGACATGCGTACTTGAGATACATGCATAGAGATGCATTTCCTTCTGCTACCCGATTTTGGTGATATTTATGATTTTACCTGTATCTTGACATGTAAGCATAGAGACGTACTTTCCTCATGCTATCTAAAAATGAAACATCTTACTTTCTATTGAAAGGAGTTTTGGGAAAAATCACAGTTTTCAAACTTACTCGTATTTTGGTATTTTCGGTAAAATATTTGGATTTTCACTGAGATACTTGAAAAGCAATGTCTATTTTTCTGGAACTATGAACGAACTGAGCATTTTATTTTTGAGATACCTCTTTTGTTACTTGTACTATGCTGTTATGAACTGTTGTAAAATATTGGTGTTGGACCCGACCTTTGTGTTAGCTCGTCACTACTTTCAACCTAAAGTTAGGTCTGTTACTTACTGAGTACATGGGGTCGGTTGTACTCATACTATACTTCTGCACCTTGAATGCAAATGTTGGCTGCTGATGTTGTTGTGTTCGATGGGAGCTGGATTTGAAGATGTACCTGCGTCCCGGTTGTAGCTGCCTCTCATTCATGGTAGCCTTAGATCTATAAAACTCTGTTAATGTATTTTTTAAACAAATGATATATTTACTTCATTTCAGTTTTGTAAACTCTATTTTAGAAGTTCATGATTTGTACTACCAGTCTTTGGGAAATATATAAGATTCAGATAATTTCTTTACTTAACTATCTTATTAAATATCATTGGAATTGGATAGTTGTTAATTGGCTTACCTAGCGGGTTCGGTTAGGTGCCATCACGACTAGTTGGATTTTGGGTCGTGACAAGTTGGTATCAGAGCTCTAGGTTCATAGGTTCTACAAGTCATGAGCAAGTGTCTAGTCGAGTCTTGTGGATCGGTATGATAACGTCCATACCTATCTTTGAGAGGCTAGAAGACATTTAGGATATACTTTTCATCTTTCTTTCCTTATCATGCGACATTGATTCAGCTTGAAGCATAACCCTTTGAATTCCTTCCACGCATTCATATGCGCATGTGAGCGCTCGATATCGGCTGTGGCCTCTAGTTTGTGATTCTATGGTTGAGGTGCGAGATGTGATTTTGGCATGCTGATGATGGGCCAGTCTGGAGGACTTGAGGCTGGGTTGATGGTAGCTTGAGCACGGAGATTTCAATTATGTGAGCATGTGCTTTTGGGACTTATGGGTCCGTTGATGTTAGTATTAGTAGAATTTGTGATTGGATGACCATATAGTGAGTACGATGAGACTGCGAGATGTGTTCAGATTGTTCGAATGTGACGAGAAGAGTTTACTTGAGATGTAGCAAGTACTATGGGGTGTCTGATTTATGTCTTGATTTGGTGTATGGTCTAGAGTTATATGTGTGTTGAGGGATCTCTCATGTTGTTTAGTTGTGGAGTGAAGTAGATTCTTGTGTATTGTTGATGAGTTTAGAATCGAGAAGATTAAGTGATTGCGTAGTAGTCGTGACTGTGGAAGGGTATAGAGACATGTCAGTTTGAGGAAAAGCAGGTGGGTTATCTCTATGAGGTATCCTGAGGTTGTGTGATCTCTATGATGTTTTGTAGAGAGTTCTCTTTTACCAGTGAATGATATATGTTGCAATTTGAGTTTGGATCGCTTGTGGAAGTTGGCTTAACCATCACGAGGATGAACGCGAGATTTGCAGATGATTTGAGTACTAGATGGTTTGTGTTGCATGAGCGGATGAAGGATTTAGTGGAATCTCACTGTGGTATTATGGTAGTAATGGGGTATGGTTATTGTAAGTAATCAGATGTTTTATTCCATGGCTTTGAGCCAAGTAGGGAGTCTGCTATCGACGAGTTAATCACACCGTTATGTGTTGTATTGGTTTTGGTTTGGGGTATACTGGTGAATCAGTTATGACTTGCAGAGATCAAGATCGAGGATGACTCGGGTAAAGGAATTTCTGGATATAGGTTATATTACGCTCTATGGGTATATGAGAATCATAAAATAATCGAGTGGTTATTCGCGAAAGATGTAGTGTACATGGAGTAGGAATTTACTCGGTTGCTTAGGAGTGTGGGTTACTCCCTTGGGTGTTGGTATGCTAATGGGGCACAGGTCGTTCGGTCCATTTGGTCGATTTAATTGAGATTTGAGTAGGGTGGATAACTCTTGAGAATGGTTCTAATGGATTCAAGATTTATATGTAGTGATTTGGAAGTTTCAAGATTTGTATATGGCTAGAAACTGAGAGTTACATTGGATGGTGTCGAGACTTATGGCATTTTTATACCATTGTGGATTATGCATTTCAGCATCAAGAAGGTGAAGGAAACAATTTTAGGTTCACATAAGGTCTCTTTAGACTAGGTGTCGCGGTTGTGGTGCTTTGGGGTGCTTAAGAGGGAAGTCAGCGGCTTATGGGCCTTAGGGCATTGTGGATTTATACTAGGGTCTCTTGTGTGGTGAATTTTGGTTAAGGATCGTGGTGTTCCAGCAAGGAGAAGTATCAATTTCAAGGCAATTTTGAAGGGACTTGGAGAAATAGGACAGCGTGGTAATAGGTTGAATCAATACAGTAATGGATATAATCGGTTCTTTGGGTACTTATGATGTGGCTAGTATCCACATGTGTTTCGTGGCAATGCTCTTGGGTTTTGGCGACTTGCGTGGCTGGGTTGACTTAGAGAGATTCGATTCTGATAGCTTGGTTATGTGCAAATGGGTTTCGAAGATTTCTCAATGGTTTTTACCACGGTTCGAGGAGTATATTTCCTATCGGTGTGAGGAATATGTTGCGTATTGGGATTTTCTCCGGGATGAGATCAAATGGAAGGTTTCTGACTGATCGGGTATGTATTCTACTTGTGACTCAGAGTTGATTATGAGATTCATGTACTATTCACATAATGGCATGGTAGATGTGGTATGTTGTGTGGGATTGGGATTTGCATGTGCAAGGTCACGGGTCAGTTTGGAAGGGAAGGGCATAAATTTGTAGGCAGTATAGACGGTTTCAGATGACTAGGTAAATGATATTAGTAATCGGTATGGCTTGATGAGAGTATACATTTTAGAAGGGGCAATGTGTTTTGATTTATGGATACTTCACTGGTACTACGATACTCTCCTGGTTGATTGACTGCTGATATTCAAATTTTGCTATGTGGAACGGAAGAATTTTAGAAGCATTCCTCTTGGGATGATCGTGTATGAGAGATATGTTAGACATTCTGGCGGTGGAGTTGGGATCAGATATGGTGATTCGTGTGTTCTATGGATTTGGAGACTGGGAGTTCTCAAGAGCAGATTGTTTCATGGTTGTGGACTGTGAAGTCATGGTCGAAGCTAGCTAGACGATAATATGTTTTATGATTCAGTCATTGTGGGCTTCGGAGGAATATTTATCTAATTGTGGGAGCCCAGAGTTGATTTGGAGGTCCATTAGTAGGCCCTATCCTATGATGTGTATTCTACACCGAGCCGGATTAGTTGGCTCCATACTACTATTGTTGAGGGATGTTCCATTCAGTTGTTGTTGAGCTTATTCGTGTTCTGAAATGATCTGTAATTACTCTTCTATGCTACGAGGAGTTGTGATTCGTTGGTTAGAAGCACCCCTGGTGCAGTTTTATTTGGGCTTTATAGCGAAATTTGAGCGAGACGCATAATTGGGTATTGCATGGTTGATGGCGTATGGGTTATGTTCTTTCAGATTTTGTGTGGCATTGTGTCATCTGCTTCTCCATGGTTATGGTAATGCACTTTGAGTACTTGATGTCGGATTGCGCGTGGTTATTGATTTTTGAGCATAGTTGCTGAGGTATTTCATATGGATCAGTGTTTGGATGGGGTCACTCATTGTAGCAGAGTTATGTTGAGATATGATCCATTGTGTTAGATTCGTATGTTTTGGTTCTACGGTGTGTGATAGGTTCTTAGCATTGCGTTGTGGTGGTACTTGTTGAGCTTGCGGGATAGTTCTCTCATCTGAGTCATATTTCCATGATTGAGTACATTTGGAATGTTGCTTATTGGTGCACGGATTGCAAGAGTTGTGGCTTTATATTGTATGGGTGTGTCATGTCACTAGAGTGGTCGTGTTGGATGAGATAAGGTCATTGGACCTAGAATGGATACTATCGGAATTGATTATAGCATGGTTGGGCGGATAAAATCGAAAGTCAGCTTAGAAATTTACTATAGTTCTTGTTGAAGGAGAGAGTGCTCCATGACTGGTGGATCTGATGAATGGTTACGAGTTTCTGCCTGTTTCTTTCATCATCGGTAGTGTACGAAGGTTTTAGAATGGAGTCTTGTTTGATAAGAGGTTTATTACCGGCAATGGGTTGTTTTGAGCAGCTACTGTGATTAGAAATCATTGCTACGAGTATCTGTGTTATGTGATATATCATGCGATTGTATCTTGGGTTATGGTTGCGGCTTGGTACAGTTTGTTCAGACTTATACAATATGTAGATGCGAGATTTAGATGTTATAGGAAATTCCGGATGTTGGAAATTGGATTCTAAGGCTTGTGGGCTAGGTTGAATTGAGAAATTTCAGTTATATTGTGTTATCGGACCTGTATGGGATAGGGTGACATGGGGTCACCCCCGGGTATTTGCATGGTAAGATTATACGGAGGGTTGATGGTTTAGGGAACAACTCTTGGCACGTTTGAGGACGAACATATGTTTAAGTTAGGGAGAATGTAACGACCCAACTGGTCGTTTTGAGCATTTGCACTTCGTTTGGTAGTTTACGAGTATGAGTAGCTTCGTATGATGTATTATGACTTATGTGAATCGTCGGTTTTGGTTTTCAGATTATTTGGAATCGAATTGGAAGAATTATTTCATGGTTGAAGCTTTAAATTGGGAGAGTTGACCAAGTTTGACTTTTTATGTGGTCACAATTGCGAACAGTCCGCAATTGCGAACTTTTTGTCGCAAATGCGACATGCGCAGCGTGGTTAAGAGTTGAAATTTCAGGATTTTAGCTCATTCTTTCATATTTTGAACCCTAGACTCAGATTTGGGTGATTCTGGGGAGAACTTTTACCACATGGATTAGGGTAAGTGTTTTCTACTAGTTTTTGATTATATTCCATGATTATATCTTTGATTTTGGCATTTGATTGATGATTTCAAAAGAGAAATTTGGGGGGTTTTGTCTAAATTTTCCTAAAGTGATTAATTGAGTTCTGAACATCAATTCGGAGTCAAATTTGAATAAAATTATTATGGTTGGACTCGTATTCGAATGGGTTATCAGAATTTGTGATTTTTGTCATGTTCCGAGGTGCGAGCCCATGTTTGACTTTTTGGTTGACTTTGAGTAAACGTGTGAAGACTCAACCTTTATTATTTGGGTTTGCTTCCTATGGCATTATTTGATGATTTTGAGTTTCTTTTGGCTAGCCGTTCTGAGGATAAGTTTAGCGGGATGGCACTTCTAGTGTATCGATTTTGCTTGTTTGAGGTAAGTGTCTTGCCTAACTTTGTTAAAACAATTTTTCCTACTAATTGATATTGTTTGCTACATGCATGAGTGATGCATATATGAGGTGACGAGTGTATATGCATGTGTTAAGGTTAATCATACTCGGGGATAAAATATACGATTAATTGTGCCTTGTAGAATTATGTGACCTTTTTGTTTCATGTTTTCCTTGGCTTCTAGATTACTATGAATGTGAAATTAAATGCTAGAAACCATGATTTAGCTTATTATAATTTGATAAAAATTTGACGGACTTTTGTGAAATTATTGATGTGATAAATCCGGTCGTTATTATACTTAATCACAAATACATCGCTACGACTGTTATTCTTGAGATACTGGATTCTATACTTGAGTTGAAGATCATCTTTGAGACTTGTTGAAATACTTGAATAATAAGAATCTTGAGGTTTATTGAATTGTTATTGGCTTGAAAGCTGTGATTGATGTTCATTTGCAATATTCACTTAATTACTCTCCTTGATGTTATTCATGCTTCCTACCTTACTTGTTATTGATATACATTTGATTGGTGAGGAAGAATGTAAATCACGAAAGGTGATGATGTGTCATTGCATATACATGTCACGACCCGAATTTCCCACCTTCGGACGGTGATGGCGCCTAACATTTCACTTGCTAGGCAAGCCAACGTTAAAATAATATTAACTAATTTTTAATCGATCTTTACATTATTAATAATCAAGAAAACAAAAGCGGAATTAAAGTTTGAAATATAGTGAAATAATTCAAAAATACAACGGTGTCTAAATACCATACCAGAATTGGTGTCACAAGTGCACGAGCTTCTAGAATAAATACAA
Source organism: Nicotiana otophora (assembly GCA_000715115.1). NCBI lineage: Eukaryota > Viridiplantae > Streptophyta > Magnoliopsida > Solanales > Solanaceae > Nicotiana > Nicotiana otophora. Next base: position 12,854 of record AWOL01S0041390.1, on the reverse strand, counting down.
ATAAAGGTATGAATAAAATAAAGCTGTCTGAAAATAAACACACAGCTAAAGTAAAAATAGACGGGTACTTCAGAACTTCGGACGCCATGTAGTTATACCTCAAGTCTCCTCTGGTAGCTGAAATCCGAGCAAGTCTACGGTACGCCGCTGGGACGAACTCCAAAATATGCACAAGAAGTGGACAGTGTAGTATCAGTGCAACCGACCCCATGTACTGGTAAGTGCTGAGCCTAACATTTAAGAACTAGTAACGAGGCTAAGGCAGGTCACTTACATTAACCTGTACGCAATATTAGTAATAACAACAATAATAGAAATAATTCAGGTAACTCATTTATAATAATTGAAGCCAACTCAACAGTCATAACCAATTATCATGTCCATCAATTCTGTTGCAGCGTGCAACCCGCTCTCACAATAAATTCACATTAATCAAGTCTATTGCGGCGTACAACTCGATCCCCCAATATATATATATATATACATATATATATATATATATA
>AWOL01S0041390.1:0-11234 GCA_000715115.1 Nicotiana otophora | reverse complement strand
TGCAACCCGATCCTCCAATATGGACTTTTAATAAGTCTGTTGCGTCGTGCAACCCAATCTTCCAATATGAACTTTTGATAAGTCTGTTGCGGCGTGCAACCCGATCCTCCAATATATTCATTATAATCAATCCTGTTGCGGCGTACAACCCGCTCCTCCAGCATATTCATTTATCAACTCTTATACAAGAATTTTTTCCAATAAATGTAACAATTAATATAAAATTATAAGACAACAAGCATTCAATAATTATGATTTAATCATGAAACAAACAATGACAAATAGCAAATTATTATGGGAATCGGGAAGAAAATAGGCAGTTTAATATTTAATATGCTAAATGTCAAGTAACAATTAAACACATAATTCAAATAGCATGTAACAATTAATGCAGGAATTCATTAATTAATATTTGACAAAGAATAGGAGAGAAATAATTATTATGATAATTAATTTATGATGACGTATAGACACCGTCACCTCACCTATATGTCGTTCACATGCAATTCACATAACAAATACTTTAAGGGTTCTATTCCATCAAGTCAAAGTTAACCACGACACTTACCTCGCTTTATAAATCCCAATCAATTATTCAACCACAGCTTTTCCTTTTAAATTTGTCACCAAAATCTTCAAATCTATTCACAAACAATTCGAATCTTAAATTCGAATCAGTGGGACCCACACCTCAAATCTCGGAAAAACTTATAAAATCCAAACACCCATTCCGAGGTGAGTCCAACCATACCAAAATTATCTAATTCCGATGTCAAATGGACCTTCAAATCTTAAATTTTCGTTTTTGGAAGATTTTAGAAAAATCTGATTTTTCTTCCATAAATTCACGGATTCATGATATAAACGAGTATAAAATCATGAACTATAATCAATATAGGATAAGAAACACTTACCCCAATGAGTTTCCGTGAAAATCGCCCAAAATGCGTCTTAACCGAGCTCAAAAATGGGAAGGGGTTGAAAATGGGTCGAAACTCCATTTCCAGAACTTAAGTTCTGTTTCAGGGATTTTTACCCTTCGCGTTCGCGAAGGCACTCTTGCGAACGCGAAGCACAACTTTGTATTGTCCAACTTTTACTCTTCGCGAACGCGAAGGCTACTTCGCAAATGCGAAGCTTGCCTGGCTTGGCCTTCACGAACGCGAGATGCCCTTCGCGAATGCGAAGACAATTGACCTGGCCAGTCCCTTTCCCTTCGCGAACGCGAAGCTTCGCATCCCAAGCCTTCGCGAACGCGTTCTCTCTATCGCGAACACGAAGCACAAAATGTGCTAGCCGCAATTTGCTCTTCGCGAAGAAGGAAACCAGAAGCAGGTTTCTGCATTTTCCTCAAGTCCAAAAATGATCCGTTAACCACCCGAAACCAACCCGAGCCCTCGGGGCTCCAAACCAAACATGAACCCAAGTCCTAAAACAGCATACGAACTTGTTCGCGCGATCGAATCGCCAAAATAACACCAAGAACTACGAATCGGACACCAAATCAAAGGAAATTTTCAAGAAAACTTTAAAACTTATATCTTTACAATCGGGCGTCCGAATCTCGTCAAATCAACTCCGATTCTTACCAAATTCGGCAGACAAGTCATAAATATTATAGTGGACCTATACCGGGCTCAGAAACTAACATACGAACCCGAGGTCAATAAATCCAACATCAGTAATTTCTTAAAAATCATTAATCTTTTAAGCTTTTAATATTTCATTAAAATTCCATATCTCGAGCTAGGGATCTCGGAATTCGATTCCGGGCATACGCCCAAGTCCCAAATCATGATACGGATCTACTGGAATTGCCAAAACACTGATCCAAGTCTGTTTGCTAAAAATGTTGACTAAAGTCAACTCAATTGAGTTTTAAAGCTCTATTTCAAATTTTAATTCATTTTTCACATGAAAACTTTCCGAAAAATTTTACGGACTGCACACGCAAGTCGAGAAATGATAAATGGTGCTTTTCGCGTCTTAGAATACAGAATTTCTTATTCAATTTAAAGATGATATTTTGGATCATCACATTCTTCACCTCTAAAACAAACGTTCGTCCTCGAACGGAGTTAGAAAAAGTGCCTGAGCTGGAGAAAAGGTGTGGATACATACTCCGCATGTCTGACTCGGACTCCTAGGTAGATGCCTCTACCGGTTGACCTCTCCATTGCACCCAAACTGAAGGATAACTCGTAGACCTCAACTGTCGGACCTGTCGGGCTAGAATAGCCACCGGCTCTTCCTCGTAAGTCAAATATTTGTCCAATTGGACTGAGCTGAAATCTAACACATGGGACGGATCACCATGATATTTCCGAAGCATAGACACATGGAACACTGGATGAAACGCTGATAAACTAGGTGGTAATGCAAGCCTATAGGCTACTTCACCCACCCTTTCAAGAATTGCAAAGGGTCCGATATACCTAGGGCTCAACTTGCCCTTCTTTCCGAACCTCATTACACCTTTCATAGGTGAAAACTAGAGCAATATTCTTTCTCCAACCATGAATGCAATATTACGAACTTTATGGTCGGCATAACTCTTTTTCCTAGACTAAGCTGTGCGAAGTCGATCCTGAATAATCTTGACCTTATCCAAGGCATCCTGTACCAAATTGGTACCCAACAATCGAGCCTCTCCCGGTTCAAACCAACCAACTGGCGATTGGCATTGCCTTCCGTATAATGCGTCATATGGAGCCATCTGAATGCTCGACTGGTAGCTATTATTATAAGCAAACTCCGCAAGTGGCAAGAAATGATCACAAGAACCTCCCAAGTCCATAACACAAGCGCATAACATATCTTCCAATATCTGAATAGTGTGCTTTGACTGTATGTCTGTCTGTGGATGAAATGTTGTACTCAACACCACCCGCATGCCTAACGCACGTTTTACAGCCCTCCAGAAATGTGAGGTAAACTGTGTACCTCAATCTAAAATAATAGACACGAGCACCCCGTGAAGGCGGACAATCTCACAAATGTATATTTCAGCTAACCTCTATGAGGAATAGGTAACTGCCACTGGAATAAAATGTGCTGACTTGGTCCACCTGTCCACAATGACCCAAACTGCGTCAAATTTTCTCTTAGTCCGTGGGAGCCCAACAACAAAATCCATAGTGATACCCTCCCACTTCCACTCAGGAATTTCTAACTTCTGAAGAAAACCACCAGGTCTCTGATGCTCGTACTTAACTTGCTGACAATTTAGACACTAATCTACATATGCAACTACATCCTTTTTCATCCTCATCCACCAATAATGTTGCTGCAAATCTTGATACATTTTGGCGATACCTGGATGAATAGAATACATGGAACTGTGTGCCTCTTCAAGAATTAATTCACGAAGCCCATCTATATTAGGCACACAAATACGACCATGCATTCGTAGAAATCCATCTTCCCCCACAGCAACCTGTTTGGCATCACCGTGCTGCACCATGTCCTTAAGGACAAGTAAATGAGGATCATCATAGTGCCTCTCTCTGATGCACTCATATAAAGAAGACCGAGCGACTGTGCAAGCTAGAACCCAAGTGGGTTCTGAATCATCTAACCTCACGAAATGATTAGCCAAAGTCTGAACATCTGCAGCTAATGGCCTCTCACCAACCGGAATATATGCAAGGCTGCCCATACTCACAGCCTTTCTACTCAAAGCATCGGCCACCACATTGGCCTTTCCGGGGTGATACAAAATGGTGATATCATAGTCTTTCAACAACTCCAATCATCTCCTCTGCCTCAAATTAAGATCTTTTTGTTTGAATAGATACTGAAGGTTACGATGATCAGTAAATACCTCACACGAGACACCGTAGCCTCCAAATCTTCGGTGCATGAACAATGGCTGCCAAATCTAAGTCATGGATAGGATAATTCTTCTCATGAACTTTCAACTGTCGTGACGCATATGCAATTACCTTGCCATCTTGTATTAATACTGCACCAAGCCCAATATGAGATGTGTCACAATATACCGTATACGATTCTAAACCTGTGGGTAATACCGACACTGGCATCGTAGTCAAAGCGGTCTTGAGCTTCTGAAAGCTCAACTCACACTCGTCTGACCATCTGAATGGGACACCTTACTGGGTCAATCTAGTCTTAATAGTTGTTCATAATCAATTACCGAATCGTCAATTAACTTCATGTTAACAAAAACAATCTCGTTTCAAACCTTCACAATACTAATAGAGAGATGTGAGGCATGAAGACCTCATAATTATTTATCTGAATTAACGAGTCACATTTAACGCCACCTGGGCGGGCACCTACCTCGTAGGTTACAACTCAATATTACAACACGAATTTGGCAAGTATGCACAGAGAATTTCATACGAATATTTTTCAAATAAGCCTAACAGGCATGACTCCCTATTAGTACTATAGTACAAATTTAACTTTCACTAGGGAGAAGTTAAACACAAGAATATTTTTATCACAAGGATCTCGTCCTTATATAACTGCCATCGCAGCTCATAGCCCGGTTTAAATATATCAATTTATTTTAAAGTACGAGGACCTCGGCATCAGTTCTGAAGCACAAGTAATATGCACATCTTGCCAATCAAAACTTTCCATTTTCTCCTTTTAAATAAATTTCGTTAAACAAAATCACAACACATAATGAATCCCATACCGGTAGGGTATATAATTCACAATTTGTGACCAATTATCCGGAAATACATCAAAACATACCGAAATAAGTACCAGAAAGGTACCTTTATCCTCACAGATCTTATTAGAGTCCATCATGGAATGATAGGTGTAGTTATCTCCATAAAACCTCCCAACAGAAGTAGACACATAAGTAGATTATAGAATTACGAAGCCCACTCATAAGTGGAGCACAATAGGAGGACTCGTGTTGATTCTTAGAACTGAATCAAGTTAAGGAAATTATTCCTTTATTTTAAATCGAGGTCGTACCTATAACGACACTATCTGAAGTAATGATCTCCACCATACCATAAAACAAATATAACAACGGTTGTGTCTCCACCTCTAGGACGCCTTCTACCCGCCTGTCCTCCACCCTTAACTGGTCGTGTGGGTGGTGTAGTAACTGCAATGGGGCACGTAGCCTGAGTGCTTCAATGAAATATGCCTCTCCCAAGTTTGGGACAATGTTCTCATAATGTGCCTAGTATCGCCGTATTCATAACAACCCCTTTGCGGGTTTGGCTGCTCATATTGAGTCTGTGCCAGATGACTGGAATAACCATCGTAGGAAACTTATGCTGGTGGTACATCAAAAGAACTTACTGGATCACCCCGGGTAATTCGATGTGGGACTGGGCTGGCCGACTGCCCGAGCCCCTGCCATAATGATATTTTTTTCAGTAGAATCCACTGAATCCCCTAGAACTTCGAAGCGTCTTGGTCTCCTTATCTTGGCAATTTATACCACTAGCGAAAATAAAGTATTAGTCAATAGCTCCTGAGTCATACAAAATTTTACGATCATAACTAAGTCCTTTAATAAGTCTGTGGACTCACTCTCTAGCTGTAGGAAGCAAAGTAGGAATATGACGGGCTAACTTATTGAACCCGATGGCATAGTATGACACCATCATGGTGACCTGACGCAATTGTTCAAAACCTATGTGCCATGCATTACGGAGAGTCCGGGAAACAAACTCTTTCAAAAGCATTTCTGAGAACCTAGCCAAGTGGGCGGTGTTGTATTGACTGGTCTTCCCTCTTCATATGCTTGACACGGACACCTGTGGAGAATTATCTCTCCCAATACCAAATTCTTCTTTTGTTATGCTGACTCAACACTGTTGAGCTGACCTATTTCTTAACATACTCTTCAATGCTTCTCAGAGGTAGCCCTTATCCCTATTTATACACAATGATCACAAAAGTAGAGCTCCATACAGACAAATCTTGGCATAAACCACATAGTCCAGAATCTCGTCAAACACTGTACTTCCTCCGAAGCACCCCAAAATCCGCAACCGTGACGTCTACGCTGAGTAGACCTTCTGTAAATTTAATGTTGTTTCTTTAACTCCTTTGGTACTGAAGTATAAGATTATCACAGAGGCGGACATACCGCAAGTCCCAACCTTATTCTCTATAAGATCTCACACTTAAACACATGTAAATTTTGGAAGAACCTTTCAGTACCACATATATACATTTCAGGCCAAAACTGATATAACACATGACTCACAATCCATTCATTGATAGTGGACTCCCCCACTCGGCGTGAAGTCATAGTTCACCACGTCCGATGGTCCACAATATTAACCTTCACAACTCGTATAAATCAACCAGATGCCAAGGTATGTTGCACCCCCACATTATTCACTGGGTGATCGCTTTATACGTCCACATCTTCAGTCGGAATCACACGTTGAGGCAATGTTTGAGCATCTTTGGCTCCCTATAGTTCATCTGCGGCATCACGAACCGTCGACGCACAACTGATACTGAGTGCGCAATGTCATACACGAGTAAATACAAAGGAATGTGAGATATAGGTTTCAAGCAAAATTAATGTCGCACGATAAGGAATGAAAGAGGTGATATTGTTCCTAAACTTAATAGCATCTGAGAGATAAGTACAGACGTCTCCGTACCGATCCTTCAGACTCTACTAAGCTTGCTCGTGAATAGTGAGACCTATGTAACCTAGTGCTCTGATACCAACTGTCACGACCCAAGAATTTTCCACCTTCAGACCGTGATGGCACCTGACATTTTACTTGCTAGGCAAGCCAACGTTAGAATAATAGTAATCAATTTTTAAACAATCTTTACATTATTAATAATCAAGGGAACAAAAACGGAAGCAAAATTTGAAATATAGTGAACAATCCAAAAATGCAACGGTGTCTAAATACCATCCTAGAATTGATGTCACAAGTGCACGAGCTTCTAGAATAAATACAAATAAAGGTCTGAATAAAATAAAGTTGTTTGAAAATAAATACACAACTAAAGAATAATAGACGGGGACTTCAGAAATGTGGACGCCATGCAGTTATACCTCTAGTCTCCTCTGGTAGCTGAAATCCGAGCAAGTCTACGGTACGCCGTTGGGACCAACTCCAAAATATGCACAAGAAGTGCAGAGTGTAGTATCAGTATAACTGACCCCATGTATTGGTAAGTGCTGAGCCTAACGTCAACGAAGTAGTGACGAGGCTAAGGCGGGTCACTTACATTAACCTGTACGCAATATTAGTAACAACAACAATAATAGAAATAATTCAGGTAACTCATTTATAATAATTGAATCCAACTCAGCAGTCATAACCAATTATTATTTCCATCAATTCTGTTACAGCGTGCAATCCACTCTCACAATATATTCATATTCAGTTCTGTTGCAGCGTGCAACCTGCTCTCACAATATATTCACATTAATCAAGTTTGTTGTGACATGCAACTCGATCCCCCAATATATATAGATATATGTATGTCGACTTTTAAATAAGTTTGTTGCGGCGTGAAATCCGATCCTCTAATATGGACTTTAAATAAGTCTGTTGCGGCGTGCAACCCGATCCTCTAATATGGACTTTAAATAAGTCTGTTGCGGCGTGCAACCCGATCCTCTAATATGGATTTTTTATAAGTCTGTTGTGGCGTGCAACCCGATCCTCCAATATGGACTTTTGATAAGTCTGTTGCGGCATGCAACCCGATCCTCCAATATATTCATTATAATCAATCATGTTGCGGCGTGCAATCCGCTCCTCCAACATATTCATATATTAACTCTTATAGAAGAAATTTTCCCAATAAATGTAACAATTAATATAAAATTATATGACAACAAGCATTCAATAGTTATGATTTAATCATGAAACAAACAATGACAAATAACAAATTATTATGGGAATCAGGGAGAAAATAGGCAGTTTAATATTTAATATGCTAAATGTCAAATAACAATTAAACACGTAATTCAAATATCATGTAACAATTAATGCAGGAATTCAAGAATTAATATTTGAAAAAGAATAGGAGAGCAACAATAATTATAATAATTAATTTATGATTTAAAATAATTTATGATTTTTCAAGTAAGCAGACAAATAATTAATTTGACGATGTATAGACACTCGTCACCTCACCTATACGTCGTTCACATGCAATTCATATAACAAATAATTTAAGGGTTCTATTCCCTCAAGTCAAAGTTAACCACAACACTTACCTCGCTTTGTAAATTCCAATCAATTATTCAACTATAACTTTTCCTTTTAAATTTGTCTCCAAAAGCTTCAAATCTATTCACAAACAATTCGATATATTCAATACGAATATTAGGAATTAATTCCATATGAATTTACTAATTTTTAGAATAAAAATCCGAAATTCATTAAAATATTCGGCAGTGGGACCCACGTCTCAAATCTCAGAAAAACTTACGAAATCCGAACACCCATTCTGAGGCGAGTCCAACCATGCCGAAATTATCCAATTCCGATGTCAAATGGACCTTCAAATCTTAAATTTTCGTTTTTTGGAAGATTTTAGAAATATTTGATTGTTCTTCCATAAATTCACGGATTCATAATATAAACGAGTATGGAATCATGAAATATAATCAATATATGATAAGGAATACTTACCCCAATGTTTTCCCGCAAAAATCGCCCAACAATCGCCTTAACCGAGCTCAAAAATGGGAAGGAGTTGAAAATAAGTTGAAACTCCATTTTCAAAACTTAAGTTCTGTTTCTGGGATTTTTACCCTTCATGTTCGCGAAGGTACTCTCGCGAACGCGAAGCACAACTTTACGCTGTACAACTTGTACTCTTCGCGAACGTGAGGGCTACTTCGCGAACGTGAGGGATACTTCGCGAACGCGAAGCTTGCCTGGCTTGGCCTTCGCGAACGCGAAGACAATTGACCTGGCCAGTCTCTTTCCCTTCGCGAACGCGAAGACAATTGACCTGGCCAGTCTCTTTCCCTTCGCGAACGCGAGGCTTCGATCGCAAACGCGAAGCTTCGTATCCCAAGCCTTCGCGAATGCGTTCTATTTGTCGCGAGCACGAAGCACAAAATATGCCAGCCCTAATTTGCTCTTCGCGACCGTGAGACTCCCCTCGCGAACGCGAAGAATGAAACCAGAAGCAGGTTTCTGCATTTTCCTCAAGTCCAAAAAGATCCGTTAACCACCCGAAACCAACCCGAGCCCTCGGGGCTCCAAACCAAACATGCACCCAAGTCCTAAAATATCATACAAACTTGCTCGCGCGATCGAATCGCCAAAATAACACCAAAAACTATGAATCAGATGCCAAATCAAAGGAAATTTTCAAGAAAACTTTAAAACTTATATCTTTACAACCGGGCGTCCGAATCTTGTCAAATCAACTCTGATTCTCACCAAATTCGGCAGACAAGTCATAAATATTATAGTGGACCTATACCGGGCTCCGGAACAAACATACAGACCCGAGGTCAAGAAATCCAACATCAGTAATTTCTTAAAAATCATTAAGCTTTCAAGCTTTTAATGTTTCATCAAAATTCCATATCTCGGGCTAGGGACCTCAGAATTCGTTTCCTGGCATATGCCCAAGTCCCAAATCACGATACAGACCTACCAGAATTCCCAAAATGCTCATCCAGGTCTGTTTGCTAAATATGTTGACTAAAGTCAACTCAATTGAGTTTTAAAGCTCTATTTCACATTTTAATTTATTGTTCACATGAAAACTTTCCGGAAACTTCTTACGGACTGCACATGCAAGTCGAGGAATGATAAATGGTGCTTTTCGGGGTCTTAGAACACATAATTTCTTATTATATTTAAAGATGATATTTTGGGTCATCACAATACATTATCATGTGAGGAAGAGTGTAAAGCACGAAGGGTGATGCCGTGCCAATTTATTTACATTATCATATGAGGATGAGAGTAAAAGGACGAAGGGTGTTGTCATGCCATTTCATTTACATTATCAGGTTTTCATTTACATTATCATGGGAGGATGAGGTGCGACCCTCACTCTTTCGCCGGTGAACTTTACTGGTAAGTATCCCTCTTTCTCCGGTGAGATTGACCAGCACATAAACCCCAATTCCTCTTTCTGATGATTCTAGATGGTTTTATCCAAATTATATTATATATTTTGTTTTAATTTCTTGTGTAGCTGCTCCTTTTTTCTTAACGAGGCTTCCTTTTCCGATTTGTCATAGTTTGTGATTCTTACTAGTTAATTTGCATTTTATGTGGTTCAAAGTTCTCACGGTCTGCATTTAGTTATACTTAAACTAGTTTTTTGAGCTTCTCTTCTAAAAAAGGTGAAAGCAACAAAGAAACTAGGCCACTTTTTTCTATTGTTCTTTTGGAAAATATACCAATACGAGAAAGATACAAAAAGTAGAGACATTTATACAAAAATTGAACAACTGTTAGCAATTTAAAAAAAGTTTGCTGCTTTAATATTTTTTTTCATCTGCCTTTTCAGATCTACAATCACATTTTTCACTGTAGCTCCAATCACGTTTTTCCCAAATCTGAACCCCTTTTTACTTTTCCCTTATCTCCAAATGCTTTAACTGGTTCCGGTGACCTCTGTTTCGTGAAATCACTGGTAGCTTAAAGTTGAGCTCTCTATGTTATTCTTTTGTGTGTGTGTGTGTGTGTGTGTGTGTGTGAATTAGAGGGCGGACCATCTTCTTCTTCCCCTCTCTCTCTTTCCCTTTCTCTCTCCCCCCTTCCTTGTGTGTGTGGGTACATCTGTTTCTTTGGACATGTGCAGCTTCTTCCCGGAAAGGACAGACTATTTCGTGGTGTGTTCAGATTACCGGCAAGTTGTGTAAATTCCGGCGACTTCTGAACAACTTTCAGGCGGGATACAGCAGGACTTGCCAGTGCTCTTGAGCAGATCCGACACGCTTCAGGAAAACTTGCTCCAGGTTCTTTCGCTCTATATTTAGTACTTGTGGTATCGGTATTTGTATTGTATTTTTTCTGCTCGCGGGAGTTGGTACCTCCCGTTTTCCAGTTTCCTTTTATTGTGTGAGTTAAATTGCTGACATCTTACCTCGTACTAGTTTATTTACCGTATTAGTGTGCCTGTTGTTGTAACTTGTATTCTTTTGGTTTGGTCTGTTGCCTTGTGTGATAGTGATTCCCCTCACTCTGCCGTAGGTAGAGTGGCTGTGGTCTGGGATGGTCGAGTGAAGTCATGTCCTCAAAGGGAACGAGGGGTGGGGTGGGAGGTAGGGC